>CAUYLG010023706.1:0-12332 GCA_963573385.1 Cacajao melanocephalus | reverse complement strand
GTGCTAGGATTACAGGTGTGAGCCATTGCACCTGGCCATCTCCAGATTTTTTAATGATGGCCATTCTAACTGGCATGAGATGGTATCTCAATATGGTTTTGATTTGCATTTCTCTAATGACCAGTGATGATGAGCATTTTTTCATATTTTGTTGGCCTCATAAATATCTTCTTTTGAAAAGTATCTGTTCATGACCTTTGCCCACTTTTGAATGGGTTTGTTTTTTTTTTCTTGTAAATCTGTTTTAGTTTGTTGTAGATTCTGGATATTAGCCCTTTGTCAGATGGGTAGATTGCAAAAATTTTTCCCATTCTGTTGGTTGCCAGTTCATTCTAATGATTGTTTCTTTTGCTGTACAGAAGCTCTGGAGTTTAATTAGATCCTATTTGTCTATTTTGGCTTTTGTTGCCAATGCTTTTAGTGTTTTAGTCATGAAGTCCTTGCCTATGCCTGTGTCCTGAATGGTTTTGCCTATGTTTTCTTCTAGGGTTTTTATGGTGTTAGGCCTTATGTTTCAGTCTTTAATCCATCTGGAGTTAACTTTAGTGTAAGGTGTCAGGAAGGGGTTCAGTTTCTGTTTTCTGCACACCATTAGCCAGTTATCCCAACACCATTTATTAAACAGAGAATCCTTTCCCCATTGCTTGTTTTTGTGAGGTTTGTCAAAGATCAGATGGTTGTAGATGCGTGGCATTGCCCCTGAGGCCTCTGTTCTGTTCCATTGGTCTACATCTCTGTTTTGATACCATTACCATGCTGTTTTGATTACTGTAGCCTTGTAGTACAGTTTGAAGTGAGGTAGCATGATGCCTCCAGCTTTGTTCTTTTTGCTTAGGATTGTCTTGGCTATGCAGGCTCTCTTTTGGTTCCATATGAAGTTTAATGTGTTTTTTCCACTTCTGTGAAGAGGACCAAAGGTAGCTTGATAGGCATAGAGTTGAATCTATAAATTACTTTGAGCAGTATGGCTATTTTCACAATATTGATTCTTCCTAACCATGAGCATGGAATGTTTTTCCATCTGTTTGTGTCCTCTCTTATTTCCTTGAGAAGTGGTTTGTAGTTCTTCTTGAAGAGGTCCTTTACATCCTTTGTTAGTTGTATTCCTAGGTATTTTATTCATTTTGTAGCAATTGTGAATGGGAGTTTGCTCTTGATTTGGCTCTCTTAGTCTGTTATTGGCGTATAGGAATGCTTGTGATTTCCGCACATTGATTTTGTATGCTGAAGTGGTGTATCAGTTTGCTGAAGTTGCTTATCAGTTTCAGGAGATTTTGGGCTGAGATGATGGGGTCTTCTAAATATACAATCATGTCTTCTGCAAATAGAGACAATTTGACTTTCTCTTTTCCTAATTGAATACCCTTTATTTCTTTTTCTTGCCTAATTGCTCTGGCTAGAACTTCCAATACTATATTGAATAGGAGTGGTGAGAGAGGGCATCCTTGTCTAGTGCCAGATTTCAAAGAGAATGCTTCCAGTTTTTGCCCATCCGGTATGACATTGGCTGTGGGTTTGTCATAAATAGCTTTTATTATTTTGAGATGTGTTCCAGTGATACCTAGTTTATTGAGAATTTTTAGCATAAAGGGCTGTTGAAGTTTGTCAGGGGCCTTCTCTGCATCTATTGAGATAATCATGTGGTTCTTGTCTCTGGTTCTTTTATTATGTGGTGGATTATGTTTATAGACTTGTGTATGTTGAACCAGCCTTGCATCCCTGGGATGAAGCCTACTTGATTGTGATGGATAAGCTTTTGATGTGCTTTTGCAATCAGTTTGCTAGTATTTTATTGAAGATTATTGCATCTATGTTCATCATGGATACTTGCGTGAAGTTTTCTTTTATTTGTTGAGTCTCTGCCGGGTTTTGGTATCAGAATGAGGTTGGTCTCATAAAGTGATTTGGGAAGGATTCCCTCTTTTTGTGTTGTCTGGAACAGTTTCAGAAGGAGTGGTACCATCTCCTCTTTGTACATCTGGTAGAATTCAGCTGTAAACTCATCTGGACCTGGGCTTTTTTTGGTTGTAAGCTATTAATTGCTGCCTCAACTTCAGCCCTTGTTATTCATCTATTCAGGGTTTCAACTTCTTCCTGGTTTAGGCTTGAGAGGGTGTAAGTCTTGATAAAGATCTCTCAACAATTTAGGCATACAATGAAATTTCCTCAACATAAGAGTCATTTATAAATAACCCATACCTAACATGATGATCAATGGAGAAAAACTTAAGATCTTCCTTCTAAGATCCAGTACAAGGCAAGGATATGCACTCTCACCACTTCTGTTAAACATAATATTGGAAGTATTATTATTATTTTATTTTTCTCAAAAAATGTGATTATTATTTTATTTTTCTCAAAATATAGCCTTGCTCTATTGTCCAGGCTGGAGTGAAGAGTTGCATTCTCAACTCACTGCAACCTCTACCTCCTGGGTTCAAGCAATTCTCATGCCTCAGCCTCCTGAGTACCTGGGATTACAGGTGTCTGCCACCAGACCCAGCTAATTTTTGTATATTTAGTAGAAACAGAGTTTCACCATATTGGCCAGGCTGGTCTCGAACTCCTGACCTCAATTGATCCTCCCACTTTGGCCTCCCAAAGTTCTGGGATTACATTAAGAGACACCGTACCCAGCAGCTTGGTCACTGTTGCTTTGTAATAGAGCTACTGATTGTGTTCTAGGAGCTTTTTGGATGAGTCTTTAGGGTATTCTATGTGTATAATCATGTCATCGGCAAACAGTTACTGTCTGACTTCCTCTTTCCTGATTTGGATGCCCTTTTTTTCTTTTTCTTGCCTGATTGCTCTGTTAGGATTTCCAGTACTATGTTGAATAGAAGTGATAAAAATGGGCATCTTTGTCTTGTTCCAGTTCTCAGGGGAAATGCTTTTAACTTTTCCCCATTCAGTATAATGTTGGCTGTGGGTTTGTCATAGATGGTTTTTATTACCTTAAGGTATGTCCTATCTATGTTAATTTTCTTGAGGGTTTTAATCAAAGGGATGCTATATTTTGTCAAATGTTTTTTCTGCATCTATTAAGACGATTTTGTGATTTTTGCTCTTAATTCTGTTTATATGATATATATTAATTGACTTGCATATGTTAAACCATCCCTGAATCCTGGGTATGAAACCTATTTAATCATCATTGATTTTTGTTTTTTTGATACACTGTTGGATTCAATTCTCTACTATTTTGTTTAAGATTTTTGCATCCATGTTCACCAGGGATATTTGTCTGTAGTTTTCTTTTTGTGTTATGTCCTTTCCTGGTTTTGGTATTAGGGTGATGCTGGCTTTCAAGAATGATTTAGGGAGGAGTCCTTCTTTCTCTATCTTTTGAAACAGTGTCAATAATATTGGTACCAATTTTTCTTTGAATGTCTGATATAATTCAGCTGTGAATCAATCTGGTCCTGGACTTTTTTTGTTGGTAAATTTTTCATTATCCTTTCAATCTTGGTGCTTGCTATTGGTCTGTTTACAGTTTCTATTTATTCCTGGTTTAATCTAGAAGGATTGTATATTTTCAGGAATTTGTCCATCTCCTCTAGGTTTTCTAGTTTATGTGCTAAATTTATTGAGAATCCCTTATATGTGACGGGTTGTTTCTCTTTGTGTTCAAAAGTCTCTGCTGTTAGTTTTAGACAGTTTGATTATTGTTTCTTGGTATGGGTCACATTGAGGTAGCATATTTGGATTTTGTTAAGGTTTCTGGATGTTTATATTCATGTCTTTCATCAAATTTGGGAAATTGTCAGCCATTATTTCTTCAAATGTTCTCTTAGTTCCTTTTTTTCTCTCTCACATTTTTACATGAGTACAATGCATATGTTGGTCTGCTTGATATTTTCCTAAGGGTCCCTTAGAGCTTGTTCATTTTTCTTTATGTATTTTTTTCTATTCCTCAGACTCAATAATTTCTGTTGTTTTACCTTCAATTTCACTAAATTTTTACACTATGTGTTCATATCTGCCTTTGGAATCCTCTGAATTTTTTATTTTAGTTGTACTTTTCAGCTCCAGAATTTCTTCTTGGATTCTTTTTAGGTTTTCTATCTCTTTACTTGTATTTACATTTTGATCTTACATCATGTTACTGGCTTTGTCCATGACTTCTTTTAATTCTTTGAGGATCTCTAAGACAGTACTTTGAACTACTTTGTCTAATATATCTGTCATTAAATTTTTTTCAGAGACAGTTTTAGATGTTTTCCTTTAAATGAACAATAATGTTTTATTTCTTTGTGTGCCTTCTTGATTATTTTTGGTCAAAAACCATACATTTAATACATTTAAACTGTCTAAACATCTAATAATGTGTTTTCTCTGGATATCAGATTCTACCCCTTACCTGGAGTTTGCTGTTTTCTTTTTATTTAATTTTTTTAAAAACTGCTTTAGGTTTTTTTTTTTTTTTTTTTTTTCTGAGGACCCACCTGAGATGCTAAAACCTTCTCAGGTCTTTTCTTAGCCTGTACCTTCCCCTGGGCATAAGCAGTAACTTTATAATTCCCCCTGTATATGAAGTTGTTTTTGAACATCTTGGTCTTTAATGTCTGGCTTACAAAAGGAGATAAAGAGAAAAATGATGGGGGAACAAAAAAGTGCTTGCCCTTTAAATCCCCTGAAATCAAGTCACCCTTATGGGGCAGGTCTTACAACAAAGGAGGAAGGTGTTACAACAATGGCTGCTGCCTTTTTTTCTGCACCTCTGTGATCAGAAGTAGCAATCAGCAATCAGAGCACACATACCTGATATTTGGATAATAGGGTACTTTTCACCTACCCTAGCTCCCACAAACTATGGGCAAGGTGTTCCAAGAACATTTGCACAGATGCTTGCCATAGAAGTGAGGAGTGGAGGATGTGTAGTGCTACTATGCTCAAAACTGAAATTGACTGAAATTAACTACAATATATTATTTAAGTCTTCCCTGGAAGTTTCAAGCCTTCAGTAGATACTAGAGTTCCAAAATAGTTACATCAGAAATATTCTACCAGTGTAATTGTTTTCCAGGTAGGGAGATGGATTTCTGGCACTTTCTACTCTGGTCTTCCCAGAATCCTCTTCAATCCATTTTAATACATACAGAACACATGTGTGTGATAATCACTCTGAGATCTGGTTCATCATAGGAATGGCATAGACAGGCCTGATCAGAGGGAGAAATGAACACTTCCAGAAAAAAGAAATGATATAATTTTTTCTTTTGGGTTTTTCCACACTGATAAATCAGGGAAACTATATAGTTTTTATTTTTAAATATATTAATTAATTTTCTTTATAAGTACTCTGTGTTTTTTTCCCCTAGAAATTTATTTAGAGACATGGCTCTCAACTTGGTGTAAAGCTCATATGTCAGGGAGAAGAAAAGAATTTTTTAAAGCCATGTGAACAACTCTGAGACTCTGTACAACTCTCTTCTTACTTCCCAAATTTCACAATTGTGAAGCCCCACTAAAATTATTGGTATATACTACAGAGGGATAGTAACCAAAACAGCATGGTACTGGCATGCAAACAGACACATAGAACAATGGAACAGAAGAGTGAACCTAGAAAGAAATCCACACACTTACAGTGAACTCATTTTTGCCAAAGGTGCCAGGAACATACACTGGGGAAAAAGTAGTCTTTTCAACAAGCGATGCTGGAAAAACTGAATATCCATATACAGAAGAATGAAACTAGACCTCTCTCTCTCAAGATACACAAAAATCAAATCAAAATGGATTGCAGACTTAAATCTAAGACCTCACACTATGAAACTACTATAAGAAAACTTTAAAGAAATTCTCTAGGACATTGGTCTGGGCAAAAATTTCTTTAGTAATACCCCCACAAACATAGATAACCAAAGCAAAAAAGGATAAGGACTAATGGAATTGTATCAAATTAAAAAGCTTCTGCCCAGCAAAGGAAACAATCAACAAAGTGAGGAGACAACAAACAGAATGGGAAACAATATTTGCAAACTACCCATAAGGAGCTCAAACAACTCTATAGGAAAAAAAATCTGATAACGCAAATAAAAAAATAAGCAAAAGATTTGAATAGACATGTCACAAAAGAAGACATACAAATGGCAAATAGGCATGTAAAAAGGTGCTCATCATCATTGATCATCGTAGAAATGCAGATCAAAACTGCAATGAGATATCATCTCACCCCAGTTAAAATGGCTTACATTAAAAAGACATAACAGCAAATGCTGGTGAGGAGGTGGAGAAAAAGGAACCCTCAAACACTGTTGGTAGGAATGTAAATTAGTACAACCACTATGGAGAACAGTGTGGAAACTCCTCAAAAAACCAAAAGTTGAGCTCCAGATGATCCAGGAAACCCACTGCTGGTTTTATACTCCATAGAAAGGAAATCAGTATTTTGAAGTGATCTCTATACTCTCATCTTTGTTGCAGTACTGTTTACAATAGCTAAGATTTGGAAGAAACATAAGTGTTCATCAACAAATACATAGATAAAGAAAATATGCTTATACACAATGGAGTATTATTCAGACATAAGAAAGCATCAGTTCCTGTCATTTGAAACATTGATGAAGCTAGAGGTCATTATGTTAAGTGCAATAAGCCAGGCACAGAAAGACAAACATCACATATTCTCACTATTTGTGAAATCTTATAATCAAAATAATTGAACTCATGGACATAGGGGCAGAAGGATGGTTACCAGTGGCTGTGAAGGGTAGTGGGAGTGTGAGAGGAGAGGTGGGATGGTTAATGGGTAAAAAAAAAAAAAAATAGAAAGAATGAATAAGAACTAGTATTTGATAACAGTGTGACTATAGTCAATAATAATTTAATCGTATGTTCTAAACTTAAATAATATAATTTGTTTGTTTATAACACAAAAGATAAATGTTTGAGGGGGTAGATACTCCATTTTCTATGATGTAATTATTATGCATTACATGCCTGATTCAAAACAACTCATTCATTCCATAAATATATATGCCTATTATGAACCCACAGAAATTTAAAATACAAAAATAAAAAAGACAAAAAGAAATGATTTTTTAAATTTCAGTTAAGAAAATTGCTATTAATGCCCTTATTTTCATGACTGGTTTAAATTAGATAGTTTCTGTATAGAGATAGTTCTTTAGTATCTTAAATTGTATATAAAGCTTTCATGTTTCATGTATGCATAGCACTTAGTAATAATTATTTTGGTAATTATTCTCAAGCATGTAACAAATTACTGTGACATTACTTTTTTGTTTAAAATACATATAAAAAGCATTTTTATCATTAAAAATACATTAAAATCTTAAAAAAATAAATGACAAAAAATATCATTATAATGGTCATCTTTTCAGCCTTTCCTTTAAAATTTGTCGGCCTCCAGATAATAGAAGTTTCTGTTGCAAAAAGAAAATAATAATTTTATTTATGTGTATATGTGTGTATATACGTATATGTGCACACACATACTACATAATCATCAATATTCTGAAGTTTCTTCATCTTTTCATGACCCATGACAACTCAGCCAATTACTCTGTAGCAGCCTGAAAACAAGAAATGCAGCATCTCTGGTGTAAGCCATCAAATTAGAATTCAACCATAAGAGCAGCCCATGTGAGAACCCACAAATCAGGACACACGTCAGAGAGAGAGTAGACAGGAATGATTATTCCACCTAAATTACCCCCAAGAGACTAGAAGTAGCAGCAGAACAATCCACCTAATTGTAATGCAGAAATGGAGAGAATCTAGTATATTTTCCTGAAACTGAACAGAATCTACAATATGCTTCTGGAATGTCCCAAACCAGCTCTGTGTAAAACTAAAGCACTATTCACTTCATTAGTAAACTTCAACGTGTGATCCAAGGATTATCTGATTTGAAATTAAATTGTAGATTCTGGAAATCAATCCCCTTAAATCTCTTAAATCAGAATGAATATCTGAAGTTGTCTTTCAAGAATTTGCATTTCTAACAGGTATCTAGTGGATTATTTTTAAAATATTTCATGGAAACATAATTACATGTAGAAAATAATCTATGATAAATACCCAGACCAAGATATAAAGCATTTCCATCATTCTAAAAAGTTCTTCTTGCCCCTTTCTAGTCAACTCCCCTCAATATACCAATAATGCTGTGAATTTCTAACTTTTCTCAGTATACATTGGTTATTTCTGCTCCTTAGCCTCATAAAAATGGAACCTATGGAAACTAGACTTTGAAAACCAAAGCTTTCTAGAGCAGAAATTGTCATAAGAAAGTCTGATATTGGAGTTCTTCTGAGGTGATGGAGCTGTCTCAAGTTACCTCATTTTAAGGGTATTTTGCCTCTGAGGCAGGTCCATTACATGGTTGCCAGATAGGCTGTGAAGCTGAACTCCTCTGCACCAAGGATTTCACTCTTAGAGTCAAAACCAGCTTAAGAAATCGACTACTACATTTTCATTGTCATATTTAACCATTTCTAAAGTTATTTTTGTCTTCAATTTGAAATTATGTAAGAGGAATTTTAAAAACACTACAATGACAACCAGTCAAAATTTCAGTTAAAATCTGGCTTTAAATAAAATAATCACAAGCGACTGACTATCTCAGCATTCACTGTTTCCTCTCACAGTCCTTTCAGCTTGATTGTTACAGGGTTTCACTTAAAAATTCTAGGTAGTTTCTCAGAATGAGAGAATAACACAGCAAGAAAACAGTTATAATTATCAGAGAAGCATGAAAATTATGATGCAAAACACATAGTAGACCACCTAGGCTTCAGCCCTGCCAGAGAGATGTTGGCCACTGTGGTACGTTGTTGAGTGTTTTGCTGAGTTCAGTGCTTCAAGCAATTTGACTTTCGTTTTTTGTTTAACTGAATCTTCCACAATCAAATAGTTTTTGTAGGATCACAGACTTGCTGGAGATTTAAATTACCTTTTCTTTCCCTTGTGTTTCCCTCTACAGACTCCAGCAAGGTAAGCCAGCTTTTCATTAAATCTTCTCTCTTGATCTCTGATGTCAGAAGAAGTGATAAAAGTTAAAAGTGACTGTTGTACTTCCCCGTACTGCTGTTATACCAAAAGGCCTGCTTGGAGCTGGCAGGGGTTGCATGTGAGATTAAATGAGAGGAGGAGTAATCTAGACAGTGAAGAATGTCTGCATGGCTGATGGGCAGCATGGGGATGTTCAGAACAGGAAATAGGAAATAGTGAAAGAGGGCTTCTAAAGACATTTTCAACTAAAGTTGATCCTATAAGTGGAATATGCTGGGGAAACCTGGAATCTCAAATAGTCACTTTATCAGCTGCATTATTACCAAATAGGATGTTGGCTAATTTTCTTTTAAAGCTTACCATCTGATTTGGGTTTTACCCTGTTTGGCTTAGTTTTTTTTTTTTTTTTGCATTAACTATCATTGCTCAGAAAAATACCATTAACTATATTTCAATTTATATGTTTGCAAACTGTTCTTTCTTGAAGCAAATATTTACTCATATCAGATCTTAAACTCTATCATGTAGAAAACATTAACTTTTCACCAAGAGGTGAGTCAACTTGTAACTGTGGGACTTTTAACTGGTCAATAAGAGGTTCACAGTTTATAGTCAAGCTTTTTTGGGAAGCTGTAGTTTCTACTTTTATTTATTGTAGATGTAAAGAAAAGAAAGCTACTATAATTCTGGGTCACTCAAGTAGCCTGCTAGCTCCATTACCTTCTGCTTCAAAGAAGAATATATCATTGAAAATGTTACTAATTCTGAACTAAGGTCCTTTTCATTTCTTTGACCTTTGTTGCTTCCCCATTGATTCAGCACAAACTTTATTTCATAGTAATGGAGATAAAATGCATATTTCCACTCTATGCTCCATTCTGTACATTGCTATTGGAGAAATAAAAATTTTATAACTTTGAAGTGATGTGCTGAGAGATTAGGGACCAAAAAAAAGAGAAATATATGGTTACCAGGAATCGTAAAATTGGCAAAATCTACAAAGTCATCTAGAAAAACAAGACATTTGCCTTGAGAATAAAAAAATACTGGTCCAAATTGAAGCTCTGCTACTTAATAATTGGAAATCACATAATCTGAATCTTATTTTCTTGATCTGTGAATTGAGTATACTATTACCTGGTCTTTCTGAAGTTTTTTTCTGGGGTTAAGGGTGAAAATCAAAAGAAGTAATTAATGTCAATATACCTTGTGTACTAAAAAGTACTATGAACATGTGCATAGTTGCTGTTGCTTTTGCTGCTACTTGTGCTGATGGTGATGACAAGCCTCATGGAATCCTAGAAGACAAATACACTGGACTACAAACCCAAGCTACTGTTCTGCTAAATGTGTGTCACTATTTAGTGTGTGTCACATTTCTATATTAAGTTTTCTTATCTGTAAAATGAGGTTAAATATTGCTGTTTAAGCCAGATATAGGTGATGGGGAGGAAGGCAGCAAATCACACTGCCATGTGTGTACCTATGCAACAATCTTGCATGTTCTTCACATGTACCCCAAAACCTAAAATGCAATTAAAAAAAATAAATAAAATCAACACACAAAAATATAACTATTTAAATAGTATATAAAGTATATAATGTTAGCAAATGCAAAACACATAATAGATGATTAATAAATATTATTTTTCTTTTTAACTCCCTCCTACACACACATACATACGCGCGCGCACACACACACACACACACACACACACTCTGAAGCACACATTTGGGACCAGGGCAAGAGTTGGAATTAGAGCAAGAATTAGCAATTTCGAGCCAGTGAAATAAATCTGGTTCACCCTCTGTTTTTGTAAATAAAGTTTTATCTGAACATAGCCACACTCATTTACTTACGTATTTCCTATAATTGCTTTTGCACTATAGTGACAGAATTGACTAGTTATAACAGAAACTGTATGGCCCGTGAAACCTAAATACTTACAGACCCATATGGCACTTTCCAAAACTTTAGCTGATCCCTGGTGTAAAGAAAGGATCTAGTATTACAAAAATAAGAAATTAATAGTCTTGTCACTTGATGTATACTTATATGAACAACAGATACAACCTTGGAAGTGTAGATGGAATCAAACATTTTGATGTCAGGACTTCTTTACAATTAAAAAACTTTAAAACATGTTGGTTTTATCTGTCTATATTTATCATATTCAAAATTAAAAACAAATTTAATGTTTTTAAAAATACTAATTCATAAAATTATCTAACTACATTTTAAAATAAATAACATTTTCATTAAAAATATATTTTCCAAAGCAAAAAATTAGTTAAAATATTGGTGCCTTATATTTTTGCAAATGCCTTTAATGTTTGACAATGGGAATATAATATCTGTGTCTGCATTCAATCTGTTCTGATAATACGCATATATAGCCTTTGCAAAACTCTGCTGTACACTTGCACAGAGTGAGTGCAAAGAACGCCCTACCATTATTATAAAAATAGTTCTGAGTTTGTTGACACTCAATTGTCCCATATTGCAGTTTGAAAACCACTTCTTGGCTATGTGGGCTATTTTGGTTCCATATGAAGTTTAAGGTGTTTTTTCCCAGTTCTGTGAAGAGGGTCATAAGAAGCTTGATGGAGATAACATTGAATCTATAAATTACTTTGGGTAGTATGGCCATTTTCACAATATTGATTCTTCCTAACCATGAGCATAGAATATTTTTTCATCTGTTGTGTCCTCTCTTATTTCCTTGAGAAGTGGTTTGTAGTTCTTCTTGAAGAGGTCCTTTACATCCTTTGTTAGTTGTATTCCTAGGTATTTTATTCTTTTTGTAGCAGTTGTGAATGGAGTTTGCTCTTGACTTGGCTCTCTTAGTCTGTTATTGGTGTATAGGAATGCTTGTGATTTCCGCACATTGATTTTGTATGCTGAAGTGATGTATCAGTTTGCTGAAGTTGCTTATCAGTTTCAGGAGATTTTGGGCTGAGATGATGGGGTCTTCTAAATATACAATCATGTCTTCTGCAAATAGAAACAATTTGACTTCCTCCTTTCCTAATTGAATACCCTTTATTTCTTTTTCTTTCCTGATTGCTCTGGCTAGAACTTCCAATACTATATTGAATAGGAGTGGTGAGAGAGGGCATCCTTGTCTGGTGCCAGATTTCAAAGAGAATGCTTCCAGTTTTTGCCCATTCAGTATGATATTGGCTGTGGGTTTGTCATAAATAGCTTTTATTATTTTGAGATACGTTCCATTGATACCTGGTTTATTGAGGGTTTTTAGCATAAAGGGCTGTTGAATGTTGTCAAAGGTCTTCTCCACATCTATTGAGATAATCATGTGGTTCTTGTCTTTGGTTCTGTTTATGTGGTG
>CAUYLG010023705.1:0-56583 GCA_963573385.1 Cacajao melanocephalus | reverse complement strand
AAATCACTCCTCAGCAATTGCATAGCATTTCACAGGTTTAAATAAAATATTGGTTGGCTGCTTGTTTGTTATTTTCATCCCTTATTCCTTCTTGTCTCCATTGTTAAGCACAATTATTGGCATAAAAGAGGTTTTTAATACTCATTTTTAGACTGCATTTTAGCCTGGGCAATAGAACAAGAATCCCGTTCTCTCTCCCTCTTTCTCTTCTTCTTTCTTTCTCTCTTACATTCTTTTTTTTTTCCTTTCTTTCACTCTTTCTTTCTTTTCTCTCTTTTTCTTTCTTTCTAAAAAAAAAAACAAAAAAAAAAAGGAAGCAAAAGGGGAGGGCAGGTGCCATGCTCTTTTAACAACCAGCTTTTAGGAATAGAGCAAGAATTCCCTCACTCCCAAGGGATGGCACTAATCTATTCATGAGGGATCTGCCTTCATGACCTCAACGTTAGGCCTCACCTCCCAGCACCACCATGGATAAAATTTTAACATGAGCTTTGGTGGAGACAGGCAAACTATAGCAGGTAATTTCCATTTGGGGCTATCAGTTTAGCCTCAGAAGTTTTTGAAAGAGTAGTTGAGAAAGGTGGTGGGAAGGGGAGTTATACTTCTGTTTATGATGTCAGTGAACACATACAGTCTCTTCAGTGAGTGAGTATCTAAAGAAACTGATAAGAAATCAGAGAAAACATTTTAATCAAGGTCAGTGAATCAATGTAGAAGGCCTCAACTCTATACATAAGCATTTTATGGCAGTAGTTCCCAATACCAGAAAGAATTACCTATGGAACTTAATACACAAATGTCGTATCTTCAAAGATACACTCTTACATATAGACTAATGATTCATTGATAGGAACTCAAATCAAAGGAGACCATTTAAGGTTACTAATTACATAAAGTAGTTTTGGTTGTAAGCAACCATCTGTGACTACTTCAAGCCAAACAGGAATCTATTGGAAGGAAACTGGAAGATATCACAGATTTAAAGGAGATGGGAATAGCCACGATAAAGTCAGAGATGACTCTGGGACTGTCAGCAGCCTTGTGTTCCATATACCTTCACCCTGCAGTTTTAATATAGCTGAACTCCCACCACTTCTAGGAGAGAGAAATGCCCAACGCCTTCCAGGTCAGCTGGATTTAGTACAGATCACATAAAGCAAACAGCTTTGGGGACGTTCCCCTGGATATCATGGAATCATTCTCGGAGCAAAAGCAATTTTGAGGAAGGCCATCACAATAAAAATTGTCTACTACTAGCATAGTTATAGGCAAAGTATTTGTCTTCTGAATAATTTGCCTATACATCATCTTGCATGGTAGTATTTGGTATGAGATAAGAGCAAATCAGAGCATAAGAAAAAATTACTGGATGTTTACATATTATAAAATATTATTACGTAGCAGACACCCTGTTAAGGTTGTCACATGAATGATCTTATTTACTGCTGTTATCTTCATTTTATAGATGAAGAAGTTGAGGCTCAAAAAGGTTAGTTAACTTTCCCATGTTTAGAACAGTGTGTGTATTCGTTATCACATTAAAGAAAGAGTAGAAAGAAAAATACTTTTCTTTAATTCTGGATTATATAATTGAGATAATTTTTTTCTCCATTATCCCTTTCTATATATTTTCCTAGACCTGCCTCAGTGAACATTGTGTCACTTTTATAATCAGAAAAATTTACTAATTGCTTTTAATATTCATGTTCTTTATTTTATTTTCATTTTATATTTTTTTTTTATTTTTTGAGATGGAGCCTCGCTCTGTTGCCCCAACTGGAATGCAGTGGCACGATCTCGGCTAATTGCAACCTCCACCTGCCAGGTTCAAGTGATTCTTGTGCATCAGCCTCCCAAGTAGCTGGGATTACAGGTGTACGCCTCCATGCCCAGCTAATTTTTATATTTTTGTAGAGATGGGGTTTCACCATGTTGGCCAGGCTGGTTTCAAATTCCTGACCTCAGCTATCTGCCCACCTTGGCCTCCCCTGGGATTACAATGTGAGCCACCACACCCAGCCAAATTCATGTTCTTTTAATGCATAATTGATCTTCTAGGAAACGTGCCTAAATAAACAATCCTAAATACAGATAAGGCATTGTTTTACTCAGATGAATATCACAGCTTTTTTTTCTTTTTGTATGTTTTTTTTTTTTTTTGAGACAGGGTCTCACTTTGTTGTCCAGGTTGGAATGCAGTGGCACAATTATGGCTCACCATAGCCTTCCAACTTCCTAGGCTTAAGTGATCCTCCTACCTTTGCCTTTTGAGTAGCTGGAACTACAGGCTTGCGCCACCACACTGGCTAATTTTTTTGTATTTTTTTTTTTTTGTAGACGGGTTTCACCATGTTCCCCAGACCGGTATCAAACTCCTGGGCTCAAGCGATCTGCCTGCCTTGGCCTCCCAAAGTGCTGGGGATTACAGGCATGAGCCACTATGTCTGGCCACAGCCTTGTTTTTCAAGTAAAACACAGAAATCTTAAATCCTTTAATTGAATTTATAATCTGGAGAATGTCTACATCAAGGTTAAGTGGAAGGTGAATAAAAATACAAATATCACACATGTTAAAAATTAAACCTGTAAACCTGTGGACCGAAAAGGAAAAAGTGAGATGGTAGACCCACTGGTTTTTTTCCCCACCGTTTGTTTCCTATACAGACTTAGAATGTTTCAACTTAGGTTTAACTATACAATGGAGTTAAACGAATACATATTCAGTACGCTTCTCAACTTACGATGGGGCTATGTCTGGATAAGCTCTTAATAAGTTGAGAATATCATAAGTTGGAAGCACACACTCAACTTTTACAATATTTTCAAGTTGTGATGGGTTTTTTGGGATATAACTTCATCATAAGTTGAGGAGCATCTGTATTATTTCAAGTTTTCTCTAGAGATCTTGGAAATAGAAATACTTTTAAAATGCAGAGAAAATAACTGAGGACACTGTAGAAGCCAGGATGTAGAGAAGGAGTTGTTAATAAACTCAAGAGAAGCGTCTTATCATAATCAATAAGTACTTGCAGTAGTCCCCCCTTCCCTGCAGTTTTGCTTTCTACAAATTTAATAACCCAAATTTGGAAGTCAACGACAGTCCAAGAATACGTGAGTGCAGTACAAGATACTTTGAGAGAGAAAGACCACGTTCATATAGCTTTATTACAGTATATTTTTATTGTTAATCTGTATTGTACCTAATTTATAAATTAAACTTTATCATAGGCTGATATGTTTAGGACAAAACACAGTACAGGCCAGGTATGGTGGTTCATGCCTATAATCCCAGCACTCTGGGAGGCCAAGGTGGGTGGATCACCTGAGGTCAGGAGTACGCAGTTACTTGGGAGGCTGAGACAGGAGAATCACTTGAACTTAGGAGGCAGAGGTTGCAGTAAGCCAAGATCGTGCCACTGCACTCCAGCCAGGGTGACAGTGAGATTCCGTCTCAAAAAACAAAATACCACAGTATAGGTAGAAGAAAATAATTCAAATGTCCCTAGCATGCAGAAGAAATATTAAGATGAGGGATATCCCAATTATCCTTATTTTATCTTGACACATTATATAAATGTATCAGAATATCATGTGCCCTGAAAATGTGCACATCTGTCATATATCAATTTTAAAAATGAAAAAGTAATGAGAATTGGAAACGAAATAAAATTGTAACTATTTGTAGATTATATAACAGTATACCTATAAAACCCAAGGTAATCAAGGATAAAAATTAAAATAACTTATTAAGGGAGAAAGTTATATAATTAGCATACAAAAATAATATCTGTCATATAATCTTACAGTAAGTAGTTAGAAGATATAATGGGAAAGAAAAAGGTCATATACAAGAACAACAAAAATAAGTTTTAAAAGATGTTTCTGCAGCTAAACATGTTGATACTAAATACAAAGAAAAATAAACATGCATGAATACCTAAGAACAGAGACTTCTGCTTCTCACTAAGATGGAGTAAGCTACATGAAAACAAACCAAAGGAAAAAAAAGCACTGAGGCCCAGAGCACAGTGGCTCACGCCTGTAATCCCAGTACTTTGAGAGGCCAAGGTGGGCGGATCACTTGAGACCAGCCTGGGCAATATAGTGGCACCTCATCTCTACAAAAAAATAAAATAGTTGGGCCTGGTGGCTTGCTCCTGTAGTCCCACTTCTTCAGGAGGCTGAGGTTGCTGTAAGCAGCGATTGTGCCATTGCATTCCAGCCTGGGTGGCAGAGTGAGGCTCTGTCTCAAAAACACAAACAAAAACAAAGCACTGAGCAAAATATGTGAACGAATAGTTTTCAAGACTTTGGATATTAACCGGTGAAGAATGGCAATTCCTGAGAAATAGGAATTAACTGAAGTAGCCCTATAGTTGCCTCAGCTTACTGCATGGAGAGATTTTCCAGACTATGTAAAATAGAAAGGGGGAACCCAGGAAGGAGCTTTGATTATTAAAACGTTGCCAGTCTTGTTTCATTTATACCCACCCTGTCACAGTTTGCCTCTATCTTCCTCTTTCTGGGTGGGTTATTTGCAGCAAGTCAAAGCAGAGGTTCTGGTGTATTTTTTCTCGTAGTTTTTCCCAGTCATAAGTGTTTATCTTTTTTTTTTTTTTCTTTTTTTGCTGGTAAGTTTCTTAGAATTATGTGGAGCACAAAGTTTGAAGAGCACTAAATATTATTTAGGAAAGTCTACTTACACATCTAAACTGCATAAACCCTTCAGTAGTGAGAAAGTTGCTTCAGCCTTCTGTTAGCCCATGTTTGGGCAGTCCTTACACACTTACCTAATAACAGCCCTTCAGATTTACTTTCAGTCCTTTTGTATTGTTTCTAGTAGCTTCGCATAGTCATTCTCCCGAACATGTTGAAATAATCTATCTTTCTTAATATTGTAACTCATTTACATACAAAATAAGTGTTATTTTGTATGTAATATTGTAACTCATTACATACAAAATCAACATCATTTTGTATGTAATAATAATTGCATTGCTTTAATGTGGAATTAGAAGTGCTATCAGACCAGAATAAAGTTCCCAATAAATTATATACCATAAGGAACATAAGGGTCTTATTGTCACTCGATTTCACATATAGAATTTGTATTTAAATATGAATATATTCACAAGCAAACACAGATGTGTATGTGTAATTTGGTCACTCATTCTAAATGTAGATTTCTAGAAAATTGGGTAGATTTTTTTTAAAAAAAAAAACACTACTCTTGACCCTTAAAGTATAGAATTAATTTCTTCCACAGTTTTATATATAAACTACTTACATATGTTTGTTAAGTGTTTGAGTGTTTATATGTCCATTCCCCTAGATACTGATCATCTTGGTGTGTGACTAGAGCCTTATCCAGATGCTAAATGTTTTAGGTTTTGCAAGCCAACTGGCAAAATCAAGGATATTATGAAGATATTTATATAGCTGTTTAAAATGTAACCATTTTAAACTGGATAGGACAGGCACACTGGCTAACTCCTATAATCCCAGCACTTTGGGAGCCCGAGGTGGTCAGATCGCTTGAGCCCAGGAGTTCGAGACCAGCCTGGGCTCAAGCAGTCCACCTACTTTGGCCTCCCAAAGATTGAACAGCATAGTGAAACCCCATCTACACAAAAATTAGATAGGCGTGGTGGCTTGTGCCTGTAGTCCAGGCTACTTGTGAAGCTAAGGTGGCAGAATCACCTGAGTCTGGGAAGTTGAGGCTGCAGTGAGCAGTGATTGCATCACTGCACTCCACCCTGGGTGACAGAGTGAGACCCTGTCTCAAAAAACAAAAACAAAAAACTGAATAAACCATTCTTGGCCCATGAGTGGTAGTTTACTAACCCCTAGCCTAGAGTATAGTCACTATTTAATACTTAGTGTCTGATACATCATGCAGACAGGCAATAATCTCAAACCTGAATAATGTAATACTATTTTTGGAATTTCAAAATTTATTTTTATGGCAAAAAGAACACAGGATTATTGTGGGAAAAAATTGGAACATACAGGCAGCACTATGAATTTTTTTTAAAAAACTCATTATTACCAAACCCAGAGATTAAACATTGTTAATAATTTACTGTATCATCTTTTAGCCTTTTGTCTATACATATAGGAGTATATATAGTTTAAAATAAGTTGGATTATTCTAACAATGTTGTTTTATGGTCCTTTTCTGTATACCATTCTATACTTTTCCCAGGTCATTAATTTAAACAATGTAATACATTTTTAAACAAAGTAAGGAAAGTTAAGTTATTTGAAAATGAAGTATTTTTCTGAGTGTGTTTTTGAAAAATCCTGTGTTTAAACATAATAGCCATGCCTTTTGGAAGCAATGATTTTCTCTTTCTACCGTACAAAGAATAAGAACAATTAATGAGTTGCATTGCACCCAAGTTTGAACCACAGCATGCTCACTGTCAGTTACACTTACAAATGTTTTTACTAGAAACCCCGTTACTCATCAGGTTTCATTTGGGAAGCAGTGATTTTCTAACAATACAATATTTAATGTATTTGCCTTCCCCCTGCCAAATTTGTCCACATGGAATTAGACTGAATATTGAATATCGGACAAGATATAAACATTGGCTTGAGAGAGTGAGCCAATAAAACAGAGCACTTTTATACGAGAATTCTTCCCTGACACAGAAATAAACTTAAACAAAGAACATTAAATTTAACAATTTTGTGCTGAGGTCTTAACTATGCTTTTTAAATTTCATTTGTTTATATTGAATGTTTGATGGCTTTAAAAGTAGTTCCCATATGATACCATAACACAAATCCCAGTTTACTAATTTTTTCCCCTAAAACGTGAGTTTGGTGTGATAGCAGTAATTTAATCAAATGTCTTTGGTTTCTTTACAGATCTTCTTCAGCAGTATCGTTCTGCTGTGTGCAAACTAGACAGTGTGAATAAGGATCTTAACAGTCAGTTAGAGTACCTTCGCACTCCAGATATGAAGAAGAAAAAGCAAGAACTTGATGAACATGAGAGAAATCTCAAACTAATAGAGGAAAAACTAGGTCTTTACTCTTTGTGAACTTCTACTTTCTTTATATGAAGATAAATATTTATGATGAGAGAGAATCCAACTACAAGAAAAAAGAATGCAAATGATTCAGAACTTAAATCAATAGAAACTCTTAACCTCTAAGTCTTATCTGATAAGTGGTTATAAACTATTCTTTTACCAGAAGTAATGAGAGGCATTCTCAGTATTCTTTCTTAATTCTTTTTCTGTAAATTATGACATATTCATGTTTGTATTTCTCTCATCAAATAATTCCATTGTTTTTATTATAAAGCAACTTTCTACATTTTCCATCTGCACAGGTATGACTCCCATACGTAAGTGTAATGACTCATTGCGTCAGTCACCAAAGGTCGAGATGACAGATTGTCCAATTCCTCCTAAAAGAATGAGACGAGAAGTTACAAGACAAAATAGGTGAGTCTGTTATGACCTGAAAACTATGCTTGGGTAGTTACCAAAGTTCTTGAGTCTCATCATACCTTTTTTTGTTTTTTTGAGATGACGTCTTGCTCTGTTGCCCAGGCTGGAGTGCAGTGGTGCAGTCATGGCTCCCTGCAACCTCCACCTCCCAGGCTCAAAGGATTCTCGTGTCTCAGCCTCCCAAGTAGTTGGCATTACAGGCATGCACCACCATGCTTAGCTAACTTTTTGTGTTTTTTTGTAGAGATGGGGTTTCACTGTGTTGGCCAGGCTAGTCTCAAACTCCTGACCTCAAGCAGTCTGCCTGCCTCGGCCTCCCAAAGTGCTGTGATGGATGACAGGCGTGAGCCACTGCTCCTGACCGGGTCATCATACTTTAAAAACATAATGAGTTCATGTCTAAATCTTTCCTTGAGCCAGAATTAGTATTTTAAATTACAAAAAAAATTAAGTGATGATAATAAAGATAAAATTTAAGCATTATATTCTCTTAGGATACCCAGTCTTCTAAATAACTTTTGCTAATTCTTTAGATATGTTAATAGTTTATTTTTATGTTATGTTAAAAGTCATTGTTAAGAGTCAAATTGCTTTTCTGTTGTTTGGCTCACTTCATTCTCTTTCATAGGATCAGTAACTTGTTAATTATAGAATATGCAAAACCATTTGTAAATTACTTATTTTAAATTGCTTCTAATTTTTGGTTTGGAGAATCAGACGCCATTTAGATGACCAAAAAACCAACACAGCTATTTGCACCCTAAGTCCATAGTAAGAAAACTGTCCCTTTTAGATTAAATATGAGTAAAGTCATCCCACAGAAGGATATCATGGTACTGGTGTTTCTTTTATATTATTTCAAAAGGTTTAATTATAGATTCTACCTGAATATGTTTCTCGTATCAGATCAACCTTAGAGGAGTTCCCTTGAAACTATGGTGTTTGGAGTTGGTATTCTGTTACCTGTCCATCTGCATATTCTACATTTATTCAGTTAAGATTTGAAATCTCACTCTGTGCTGTATGTTACTGGGTGAATAAAACTGACATGGTTCTTACCTCCATTGGAATTCTGTAATTCTGGTCAATAGAGGGACAATTTAAAAAGTAAACAAACTTTTTGATATTTATAAGGAATGAAAAAGCCAGGTGCAGTGGCTCACGCCTCTAATCCCAGCATTTTGGGAGGCCGAGGCGGGTGGATCACCTGAGGTCAGGAGTTCAAGACCAGCCTGGCTAACATGAGGTGAAACCCCGTCTCTAATAAAAATACAAAAATTAGCCAGGCATGGTGGTGCACACCTGTAATCCCAGCTACTCGGGAGGCTGAGGCAGGAGAATCTCTTGAACCCAGGAGGTGGAGGTTGCAGTGAGCAGAGATCATGCCATTGCACTCTAGCCTGGGCAACAAGAGCAAAACTCCATCTCAAAAAAAAAAAAAATGGTTGTGGGGAGAAAACAGTAAATGAAAAAATGATGAAGTAATAGAAAATAATAGAGAAACAGTATCAGTTGTCAGGAGAGATGCATTGAAACAGAACTGAAGGATGGTAAGGAACCAGCCATATAGGGGATTGGTTTCAGTCAGAGGTTGAAAAGGAAGCATGATGCTCTAAGAAAATAACAGGTGTGGCATGTTTGAAGAACTGAAAAGATGCTAGTAGATAAGGCATGGTATGCAAGAGGGAGAGGGCCAAGCTGTGGTTGGACATAGAGGCAGAGTCCAGATTATGAAACTCCTCCCTCATCATGTTGCAAAAAAAATTCTATTTTACGTTCATTGATATCTTTTGAGTATCACACATATAGGCATGTGAATGATGTGTTCATGGGCATGAGGTTTATACAGACTGTTAAGCTGATCATTCAGAGTGTGTTGGGGCAATTTAACATCAGAAAGACTCTTTGCAGTGGATTTAAACATACAGTTTTTAGAGCTCACAAGTTCAGAATGATGTAAAAAACCCTCATTGGTCATCATTGCTGGTTGCTAGGGCACCAACTTGTAACTGAAAATTTACATATTCATATAGAAAAGACATATGTTCTGTCTTCCTTCTAAGAACTATCTTTCAGGTTACCAGATAGTTACAGAAAGTTCTTCTTTGTAGAAAGTTATTCTGTTGGTTAAATAATGTGGTGTCTGGGATATACTCTAACATACAACAGGAAAATAAAGTGGCAGAGGATATCAAAACAAGACTTGGCAGAATGTTCTGATTACTGAAGCTTCAAATAAGAAATTCACTGTATTATTCCATCTGCTTTTATGTAGGTTTGCCATAATTTTTTAAAGAAGTATTTTATGATCAGTGGGATTATTTTTCCAGTGTTTAAGAGACCAGAACCCACTTCTCACTAAGGAAATTCCTCAGGTGCAGTTCTAGGCTGAGATATAAGGTACATGTTCTTGTGCCACAGTCTCAGCACTAAATTTGCCATAGACCTTCCAGTTACTACAGCACTGCTATAGACATTGATTTGGATCTTGTTATTTAAGATTTTGTAGCAATTCAGAGAGAGTATGGGTTAAACTTTATTTTTTCGTTTATAATATTGTTGGTAGTATAATGATCATCAGTCTCTCATATATACATATATATATAGTATGGATTTACAGTGTTGTACTATATGTGAGCCACATATATAATTTAAAATTCTCTAGAAGCTATATTAAAAGCAAAAGAGAAACAGTGACAATAATTTTAATAATAGATATTCTTGAAGCCAATATCCAAAATATTATTTCTACATGTAAACAATGTTAAAAATGATTAATGAGCTATTTTACATTTTTTTTTAATACAAAGTCTTCACAATTCAGAAGACAGCATATCTCAATTAGGACTAGCTACATTGCAACTACTCTGGAGCCACACATGGCTGGTGGCTACCATTTTGGACAGCGCAGGTATAGAAAGAGCTGACAATCATAAAATGTTGTGTCCTATGCATCCTTACCCCTGTTCCATCCTTCAGAGGCAACCCTTGTTTTAACTGTTAATTTTTAGTTACTCTGTTGTTACCTCCTCTTTTAAAGTTACATTGTTATGACTATGTAAATATTATTCAGTACTAGGCAAACTTGTGTGCTAGAATTACATTTCCTTCTCTATACAGGTCTAATGTCATGACTCTTATTTAGGCCACCAGTTCATGCCCCAAACCTCAGGCTCAAATAAATCTTCCTTACTCTGTTATTCTTAAAATCATGTTAAGTGTTATTCCAGTTGTTACTAAGACTCTTTCTTGTATGCTGTAAATTTTTCTGGAGTTTTTAATTGCCATCTTTTTTTTTCCTTTCCCTATGTATCTTAATCATACCTTCTTCCTCCTGTACCAGTGACTGGTAACTGTGCAGGCCTCCTGTAAATCTGCCATCCTGGGTCTTCCTTAGCTACTCTCTTGGATTGTATCCACTGTTTATTGGATTCTATGTCTTTTTCTCTGTTATAAATTCCTTAGAAAAAGTGTATAGGAAGAAAACTTGGAGCCCTTCCGTGTCCAAAAATGTCTTTATTTTGCATTCACATTTAGTTGAGGTTTTCTGGGGATAACAGGATAGAAACAAGGCTAGAATATACTAGAGAAGGGTTTGGGAAATAGTTTATAAATAATAGGAGACAGATTATGCCTGATTTAGCCCCAGAAACACTTTGGACTCAGAGTTAGTAAGAACAAAAGAATGAGAAGTCCAGCTCCAAACAGAGAGAGTGGCAAATAAAAGGACAGAACAGAATGGAAAAAGAAAGGAAGCCACAGCGTAGAATGTACTAATTTTCAAACCAAACTTTGAAAGCTTTGTTTCCTTGCCGTCAGGCATAAAAAGATGCTACTACAAAGTTAGATAACAATGGAAATGAATTAAATATTGGTATATTGGCTTTTGGTAGTTGCCAGTACCCTAGGGCCTAATGCTGGTCTCTGGGAACCACGAGACTGAAAATTGGCTCTGCAACTGCACATTTATCTATTTTTTTAATTCAACATTTATCTATTTTTTTTAATAGAGATGGGGTCTTGCTTTGTTGCCCAGGCTGATCTCAAATTCCTGGGCTTAAGCTACTCTCCTGCCTTGGCCTCCCAAGGTACAGGGATTACAGGCTTGAGTCACCACACTTGGCCCAACAGCCACATGTTTAAAGCAAAACCTCTGGACCCATGACCTTGCTTTGCCCTATCCCAGTTATAGTTTCCACTCAAAAGAGACTTGATGGTAAAACAGTTATATTTTTGTAAAAGTAGAAGAAATTCCAGCTAGCAACATAATCCTCTTTCTTAAATGTAATTATAAACCAGGAATCATCACACATCTGAGGGTAGCCAGCAACATGAGAGACAAAATTCAAGATAAGTGCAGTATCAACCTGGAGGACAATTTATTAAAGATACTAGATGTCTTTTATAAAATTAAAATTACTACATAGCACAAGGGAGCCAGGACAAGAATGAATAAACAGATTATAAATATTATTGCTGAAATGAAAAGTTCAATAGGAGGACTAAAGTCAAAAAAGAAAAATTCCCAAATACAAACAAAGATAGAAGACATAGAGAACCAATTCAGAGTATTAGGAATCCAGAAAGAAGAAAATGGTGAAGGAAAAGCTATCATGTGGAAGAGAATTTCCCAGGGATGAATGAAAGGCACAGACCCATTGAACACCCAGCAACAGTGACTGACATACTCACTAAGATACTTCATAGTGATACTGTATCATATCAAGGAAAGGGGGAAAGAATGTCAGTGTTTTTAGAAAGCCAAAGAACCGTATTTTCAGTACAGCTTTTGGCACATGGGGAGACGTACACACACACAACTATCATTTGTTTAGCTTTGTGATGGCAGTATTCGAAGTTTAGGTTGAAAATTTGGTGTATTCTGAACTGTGACTTTCTCCCCTTTGCATCCTGATTATCTTCAGGAAATTTGTTAAAATCAGTGTTAGGGATTTTCTCATCCTCAGTCTTTCCTATTCACCATAACTCTTCAATAAATCTCATACTCTCAAAAGGTCAGAGCATTTGAAATAAAATATCTTAACAGTATTGAATATTGGTATATTTCATCCATGCAATCAGAAGCAAATTTAATAGTAGGAAAGGAAATAGGTAAATTATATGTGTGTCTGTGTATTTATGTTTATGTTTTTATTTACGTATATGTACTGAATATATATTTGTTGTTGGTGCTTACAGATCCCATACTATGTTTCATCAGCTTTAAGATTTCATTAACTATAAGAAATGACATTATTTTATGAAACATTAAAGAAAAATGTTACAAATTAACTCATGACATGATAAAGTACATCTGGATTTCAGAGATGTTAAATGCTAGAAAAAAATCTTAGAATCCATTAAGTATGCTTAGCAATATATGATACTATGCAGTAGGCTCCATTGTTTTCTTGAATGGAGACTTCAGTTTTCTAAATCATTTTCTACTTATAAAGGTTAAAAATTAGTTCTGTTAAAAGTATATATCTTCTATTTGGAGATGGCAGTTCAGGGAACTATTAGAAAATATTTAAATATATCTGAATTTTTAAAATCTGTAGGTATATATGTCAAGGTGTCACTTTGTTCATCTCTACATGAATGGGATTATGAATATTAAATGTTTTATTTTGCTTGTCTTTATTTTGTGACTTTTCTGTAATAAGCATTATAATTCCTGTTCTTAAAATAATAAGTTTATTTAAGGAAAGGGTGTAAAAAGCAAAAATCTGCAGAAATCGGGTCTGAGATAATACCATTTCAAAGCACTGTGATACAAATTACTTATATATGTCATATACTCTGTGTGTGTGTGTGTGTGTGTGTGTGTGTGTGAGTGTGTTAACAACTTTGGGGCTTGTTTTGTGTACATGTGATGGAAATGATTGTATATAAGGATTTAATTAAATCTGTTTATACCAAGAATTATAATTAAGAGAACATGGTTTTATTGTCTATTTAAGCATCCAGATATGATGAGGGAGATCAGGGAAAGGAAACCTTTAGTACCTAAAACTTTTTTTTTCTTTACTCCTTGACCAGGATTATAACCAAAACAGATGTATGAGAGGTGACAGAAGAGGCCATTGGTCTTACTAAGAATGCCTTGCTTTCTGCATCTCTGTTTCAGAAGACCAAGAGAGTGACTTACCAGACTGAATATTTCTGGGGACAATAGAAGTAACTGGGCATGAATTTCCATTTCTATTCAGATGGGACTGGAAACAGCCATTCAATTTTATGAATTTTACTGAACAATGTGGATTTACTGGAATTATTCCAAACATTATGCCCTTTGGTTGTCATTATCTTGCAAATGTATAAGAGGAAAATGTGCTAATGTGTCAGTGACTCTAAAACTGGCACATGGCATTTATTAATCCTGAAGAAAAGTGTATGTACTATTTTTCGGTATAATTATAATGAACATGTTGGAACTATTTCTTGAAAACCTTTTTATTACTTTTGTGTGAATTTATTTAACAAAGATGTTTTGTCTTTTGTGTAAGGAAGGTTCTAGAGGCTAGATATTTAATTGTAAATATGTGAGGAAACTCAATGCAGAATTCAGGATAAAAATTTTAAAAGCACAGGTATTTGGGAGTTGAAATGTTAAGATAGCCAGAAAAACATTAAACTGATGAGTGAACTTGGGGCAGTGGTGGCATTTCAAATTTCAAAAGACTTATCCTGTATATACATATAATATTCAGCAGCAGCAAGTTTTATAACTATTGTTTGACTTTATTAATACTAGAATATGTAGTATCAGCCTTAATTCTACATTACATTATTTTGTAATTTTTTATTACTATTTTTAAGGGGTTAAAGAACATACATTCTCACATTAATGTACTTTGCTGCAAAAACATTTGAATTGTATATTAACTCAAGCTAATGTATGTCATATATATGTCTTTGTGTAAGTTCAAGACTATTGATCTGTGAAGTTATTTTGTAAGGACATACATTTGATAAGTTTGTGTCCCAGGAAATGTATGTGTTTTTAAACCCTTTCTAAATATGCAGGATGTTAATAAACAAGATTGTTTCTTCCCTACTGAATAGATAAGTGTTTTTCTTTTTTAATATTGAAAGCTTCATATAAGTTATCTTTTTAAAAAACTATTATGGTGTTAACCTATCTTTATAATTGGAAATCATTTAAACTGTTGTTACAGAAAGAAACAAACAAAATGGCAATTCTAGAATTAGCTGTGGGGAAGATTGGCTCCCGTAGTGCTACACATTGAGTATCCCTTATTCAAAATGTTTGGGACCTGAAGTGTTTTGGATTTTGGTTTTGTTTTGTTTTTTGGTTGGGTTTTTTTTTTTTTTTTAATATTTGCATTATATTTACCAGTTGAGCATCCCTAATCCAAATATCTTTCATTAGAAACTGGAAATGCTTCAGTGAGCAGTTCCGTTATGTGTCACGTCTGCACTCAAATGTTTTGAATTTTGGAAGATTTCTGGTTTCTTATTTTTAGATTAGGGATACTCACCTGTACAAATAATATTTGGACATTAGATTATATGAAAATGATTGATAGATAAGAAAGGTTAAAGAGAAATGACTTCTTAGAAACTAGACTTGAAAGTATAATTAATATGTGGAACTAGTTTGCTTTTATAATTCATTGTATCAAAAAGGAGTCATGTTTCAAATCCAAGGCATTGAGACTATCTAGAAGCAAAAAAACTGGTTTTAAATGTCTTAATTTTTATTAGAAGTGTGTTTAAAAACATGTCTATTTTTTTTTTCTAAGCGACTGGTTTCACTACATTGCCCATGCCAGTCTTGAACTCCTGGGTTCAAGCAATCTTCCTGCCTTGGCCTCCTATATAACTGGGATTATAGGCATGCACCAACATGTCAATTTTTATTGCTTAATATGGCAGATTCTATGGATATTATCTAGCACCAAGCCCGTATCTGTAAATTTTTGTTCATTTTATAATATCAGAAAGAAATAGTGTTATGGTAAAATAAGGTTTTAAGTATGAATATCCATTTTTGTGGAGTTTTTCCACCCTGTAAAAATTAACTTTGTGGTTCCCAGTAATTACAGTAAAAAGTTTTTCTGCATTTTCACAGCTGGATTTATCTAAGGATATTTATCAGCATATTAAGGTAAACTTTTCTATATTTGAGCAAATACTGAGGTTCATATTATACCAAATATTAACAATAAATCACTTGTGTTTAATATGTAACATGTAAGAACAATTAAAATTTTCTTCCAAGATTTAGTACTAGACTTTTACTATAAAAGAATGTAACTGGAGAAGAAAATACTACAGCCATTTATCCTGTGTTATGTGTTATAGAATCTGAAATTTGTCACAATGTTACAATCAGGAAATTTTTTTTCTGGTTTCTTCTTCCAAAGGAAAATAATAGCCTACTTGTATTTTGACATGACTGAAATAAAACTCTTTCCAAGCCTTTTTTGCACATTATGTTCATCAGTTTTCATGTGTACATTTGGCCAGGCCTATGGTAAAAATAGGCTCAATTTACTTAACATTTTATAGTTTTTGGTATAAGAGTGTTTATAGAAACTAAAATTTGTTGCATATATAATATTCAGATTAATTTAAGTGAAATTGGTTCCTATTATTAAATATTAGTGCTAAAAAGATAAAAGTTCCATCTTCTAAATTGTCTGTACTTTGACTCTATGACTTTATTATTTTATAGTCATGAAAATGATGGGGTTAATTCCACTGTATTTTTAGTATCGAGTTTTTAAATTATTATTCTGTAGGTTCTAGGGTACATGTGCAGAACGTGCAGGTTTGTTAGATAGGTATACACATGCCATGGTGGTTTGCTGCATCCATCACCTCATCACCTATATTAGGTATTTCTCCCAATGCTATCCCTCCCCCAGCCCCCCACCCCTGACAGGTCCCGGTGTATGATGTTCTTCTCCCTGTGTCCGTGTGTTCTCATTGTTCAACACCCACTTAGGAGTGAGAACATGCAGTGTTTGGTTTTTTATTCTTGTGTCAGTTTGCTGAGAATGATGGTTTCCAGCTTCATCCATGTCCCTGCAAAGGACATGAACTCATCCTTTCTTAAGGCTGCATGGTATTCCATGCTGTATATGTGCCACATTTTCTTTATTCAGTCTATCATTGATGGGCATTTGGGTTGGTTTCAAGTCTTTGCTATTGTGAACAGTGCCACAATAAACATACATATGCATGTGACTTTATAATAGAATGATTTATAATCCTTTGTGTATATACCCAGTAATGGGATTGGCTGGGTCAAATGGTATTTCTAGTTCTAGATCCTTGAGGAATCTCCACACTGTTTTCCACAATGGTTGAACTAATTTACACTCCCACCAACAATGTGAAAGCATTCCTGTTTCACCACATTCTCTCCAGCGTCTGTTGTCTCCTAAATTTTTTAATGATTGCCATTCTGTCATGAGATTGTATGTCATTGTGGTTTTGATTTGCATTTCTCTAGTGACCACTGATGA
This sequence comes from Cacajao melanocephalus, assembly GCA_963573385.1. Lineage (NCBI taxonomy): Eukaryota > Metazoa > Chordata > Mammalia > Primates > Pitheciidae > Cacajao > Cacajao melanocephalus. The sequence continues at coordinate 39,617 of CAUYLG010023705.1, read as the reverse complement.
TGAGCTTTTTTTCATGTTTGTTGGCTGCATAAATGTTTTCTATCCTTCACCCACTTTTTGATGGGGTTGGTTTTTTTTCTTGTAAATTTAAGTTCTTTGTAGATTCTGGATATTAGCCCTTTGTCAGCTGGATAGATTGCAAAAATTTTTTCCCATTCTGTTGGTTGCTGGTTCACTCTAATGATAGTTTCTTTTGCTGTGCAGAAGCTCTTTAATTAGATCCCATTTGTCTATTTTGGCTTCTGTTGCTATTGCTTTTGGTGTTTTAGTCATGAAGTCCTTGCCCATGCCTATGTCCTGAATGGTATTGCCTAGGTTTTCGTCTAGAGTTTTTATGGTGGTAGGTCTTATGTTTAAATCTTTAATCCATCTGGAGTTAATTTTGTATAAGGTGTAAGGAAGGGATCCAGTTTGAGCTTTCTGAGTATGTCTAGCCAGTTTTCCCAACACCATTTATTAAATCGGGAATCTTTTCCCCATTGCTTGTGTTTGTCAAAGATCAGATGGTTGTAGATGTGCAGCATTACTTCTGAGGCTTCTGTTCTGTTCCATTGGTCTATATCTTTGTTTTGGTACCAGTATCATGCTGTTTTGATTACTGTAGCCTTGTAGTGTAGTTTGAAGTCAGGTAGTGTGATGCCTCCAGCTTTGTTCTTTTTGCTTAGAATTGTCTTGGCTATGCAGGCTCTTTTTTGGTTCCATATGAAATTTAAGGTGGTTTTTTCCAATTCTCTGAAGAAAGTCAGTGGTAGCTTGATGGGGATAGCATTGAATCTATAAATTACTTTGGGCAGTATGGCCATTTTCACAATACTGATTCTTCCTAACAATGAGCATGGAATGTTTTTCCATCTGTTTTTATCCTCTCGTTTTCCTTGAGCAGTGGTTTATAGTTCTTGAAGAGGTCCTTCACATCCCTTTTAGTAAAAAATTTGAATGTTTAATTTTCATACTGTGAAACTGGTGAAAAACATTAAAAGCAACCATTTAAAACCTCTGGAAATGGTCCTGAGGACAAATAGCAATGAAGAAACATCTATTCAAGAACATCTACAAAAATTCAGTAAGGAAGATGAAAATCTGTGGTAGTTTGGACCAAGACTGATTACTCCCTTCCAAGCTCTGCAAGCAGACTAATGCAGCCAAAAACGCTGGGTTCCTTATCCCACCATCTCCCAGCCAGAAGTTTTCTTTTTCTCCAAAAGGAGCAAGACTTTAGTGATTCTTGTCCTGCCTTCAACTGCCTTTTGCTAGCACTAAGTCTTGGGTCAGTGTGGCGAAGAGGTAAGAGCTGTCTTCTCCCCACCAGGCTACAAAACCTTGAATATGTGTGCTGAGATTACTGGGGCATTGATAGCCCTCTGGCTCATGAAGCAGGGTTCTACCCCTAGGAAAAGCAGGTCAAGAGGATCTCGAGCTACTGCCCGCTTCCATTGCACTCAACTTCCAGAGCTAGAGTGTCAACTCAAGCTTGCCATTGTTCCCACCTCTAGCTCCAGGTCCCTGGCTCAGAGATTTTTACCTGCAAAGGATGTAACCTAATCTCTTTCCAAAGGAACTGTCTTTTACAGAAGAACATGAGAAGTTTAAAAAGAGTTCTTTCAAAAACAGTAGAAATTATGCTGTTGATGGCTGCGGTGACACCTGGGTTCTTCTTAGTTTAAAAGAATTTTAAAAAGAGACACAGCAAAAGAAGTGCAACATAGAGTAATTTATTGTAAAGAAGAAAGAATATTTTGAAAGTTAAGTGCAGAATGGACAGTACACCCTGAGAGAGAGAGAGGATTCAGGGAAGGCTGCTCTTAACTTAAGGGTGAGACAGCAAAGACTGAAACTAGGGCATTGGTGTAAACAATCGAGCAATAAGCCAGCAATTAGTTGAGTTGAACAACAGGGCAGATGGTCAGAGGAAAAAGTGGAAGAGAGCCCTACGAGTACCATTATTATCCCCGGGATTTCTGGGGCATATCAAAAGCTGTGCCTCCCTGAGGAAGAACTTGAGGAACAACGCTGTTGGCTATATGGAAGGATAGACTACACTAAAATAATCCAGCCAGTCACTAAACTTAAGCAAATCATAATAACCAAACCAGAGGGAGGTGAACTAGTAGAGTAACTACAGCATGTTATTTAAAATGTCCAGTTTCCAACAAAAATGTATGAGGCATGCAAAGAAACAAAGTATGACTCATACACTGGAAATGAAGTAGGTAGCAAAAACTGCCTGTAGAGTGATCAGATGTCAGATTTAACAAAAAAAAAATTATAAATATATTCATATATAGCACCCATTACAAGTATATTCACAACTAAGCAAAAGCTTGATTAAAGAACTAAACATAACAATGTCACATCAAATAATATCTCCTAAGCAAACTAACAGAAACAGAAAACCAAATACCACATGTTCTCACTTATAAGGGGAGGTTAAACATTGAGCACACATGGACATAAACATGGGAACGATAGGTACTGTGGACTGCTGGGACGGGGAGTGGGGAGTGGGTTGAAAAACTACCCATTGGGTACTATACTCACTACCTTGGTTGCAACATACCCATGTAACAAACCCACACGTGTGTACCTCCTATATCTAAAATGAAAATTGAAATTAAACGTGTGTATATATAATTACTGTATATAAATAAAGAGAAAAAATTTTAAAGAACCACATGGTAATTCTGGAGTTAGCAAGTGCAATCACTGAAATTTAAAAATTCACGAGGGGGCTCAACAGTAGGTTTGATCTGGCAGAAGAGAGAACTGGTGGATCTGAAGACAGATTGATAGAAATTATGTAAAAACTGAAGAGAGAAAAGGCAATGAAGAGAATGGACGAAACCTCAGAGAAACGTGGAACACCATTAAGTGCATTAATGTATGCATAATGGTAGTACTAGAGGGAGAGGGGAGACAGAAGGTAGGAAAAATATTCAAGAGATTGAATCAGTAATCAAAAAACTACCCACTAAAAAAGCTCAGACCTAAATGGCTTCACCACTCAATTCTACCAAACACTTGAGGAACTAATACCAGTTCTTCACAAACTCTTCCCAAAAATAGAAAGAAAAACTTTCCATCGCTGTCTCTGAGTTCAGTAATACCCTGATAACCAAAACCAGATGAAGACATCACAAGAAAACTACAGGCCAATATTTATGAATATGGATGCAGAAATTCTCAATAAAATCCCAGCAAAATAAATCCAGAATTCAGAATGAGAAGGTAACGGGCATTGCTCAGAAACATGAAAGAAACAAGCTACATTAACAACCCATAGTTGTCTGGGGGAAAGGTTGTGATAAAAATATACAATAGACTGCCTAAGGCCTAGGAGGAAAAGCTGGGGAGAGATTCTTTGGAAAATTAAAATCATTCAAAAGTATCATGGAGGCCAGGCTCGCTGACTTACACCTCTAATCCCAACACTTTGGGAAGCCAAGGCAGGAGGATCACTTGAGTTCAGAGGTTTGAGACTAGCCTGAGTGACATACCGAGACCTCATCTGTACTAAAAATATTTTTTTAATTAGCAAGACATGGTGGTGCACACCTGTAGTTCCAGGTACTTGGGAGGCTATGATGGGAGAATCACTTGAGCCCAAGAGATCAATGCTGCAGGGAGCTAGAAACAGATCCTGTCTCAAAAAAAAAAAAAAAAAAAAAAATATCAGATACATGTATATGTGGGTACTTGCCTAGGCAAGATGAATGCTCAGGAAAGACTTGAGAAGACTATTAGTTTTCACCTCAGACTAATCCCTAGGTTCAGGACAAGCCTGGTTAAGTGTTGAAGGAGGGCCCTAACACAGAGTCAAACTGCAAAGACTGGGAGAGGTCTGTTGCTTTTTAGTTCCTGGTACTCAAGGAAATACGTCAAAACATCAGCTGAACACTATTTAAGGAAAAGAGACTTCAGTGACCATATGCAACAAGGAATAGTCTTTGCAAAAATAGTTTGGGGAATAAACTAGCCGAGTAGACTACTACAGCATTCACACACACACACACACACACACAGAGCAAACTTTAGGGAGGAGATTCTCAGAGTTGTCACATTATACTATTATACTATTCAAATGTTCAGTTAACAACGATCACAAAGCATACAAAGAAACAGGAAACTGTCATTCATTTAATGGAATAATAAATGGACAAAAACTGTCCCTGGGAAAGTCTAGAACAGACTTATTTTACAAAGACTTTAAACCAATTATCTTAAATATGCTCAAAGAGCTCAAGGAAAACATGGACAAAGAACTAAAGGAAATCAGAAAACAATATATGAACGAAATGAGGATATGAATGAAGAGAAACTGTGAAGAAGAACCAAAGAGAAGTTCTTGAGAAAAAGTGTAATAACTGAGATTAAAAAAAAAAAAACAACTCACTAAGAGAGTACAACAGCAGCCATAAGCATAAAGATGAAAAAAAAAATCAGTGATCGTGAAGACAGGACACTTGAAATTACTGCATCTGAGGAGCAGCTAGAAAAACAAAGAATGAAGAATAGTTTAATAATGCCCCCAAAGTTCCCAGATTTGACAAAATACATGAATCCACAAATCCAAGATGCTCAATGAACTCTAAGTAGGATAAACTTTGACAGACCCACACCATGACACATTATAATTACACTGTTGAAAAACAAAGGAAAAGAATTTTGAAAGACACGAGAGAAATGACTCTACATACAAGTTATCCTCAATAAAATTAATTTTTCATCAGGAACTACTGATGCCATGGATTGAAATGGCATATTTAAAGTGATAAAAGGCAAAAAAAAGAAAGATCAACCAGGAATTCTATATACCACAAAACTTTTGTTTTAAAAGAAGAAATTAAGACATTCCAGATAAATAAATGCTGGGAGAGTTCTTTACTACTAATCTTGCCCTACAACAAATGATAAAGGGAGTCCTTCAGGTTGAAATAAAAGAACACTAGACAGTTAAAACCATATAGATAAAAAAAGATCTCAAGTAGAGGTAAATGCATAGACAAATATAAAAGCCAGTGTTCTACTTTTTGTTTGTAACTAATTTTTATTTCCTACAGCACTTAAAGTACAAATGCATGAAAAATAATTATAAATTGGCTGGGCATGGTGACTCACACCTATAATCCCAGCACTTTGGTAGGCAGATCACTCGAAGCCAGTAGTTGAGACCAGCCTGGGCAACATGGCAAAACCTGGTCTCAGCTAGGTGCAGTGGCTCACACCTGTAATCCCAGCACTTTGGGAAGGTAAGGCAGGCAGATCACGAAGTCAGGAGTTCAAGACCAGCCTGGCCAATATGGTGAAACCCCATCTTTACTAAAAATAAAAAAATTAGCCGGGCATGCTGGCATGCACCTGTAGTCCCAGCTACTCAGGAGGCTGAGGCAAAAGAATCACTTGAACCCAGGAGGCGGAGGTTGAAATGAGCTGAGATTGCGCCATTGTGCTCTAGCCTGGGCGACAGAGCAAGACTCCGTCTCAAAACAAAACAAACACAAAAAAAAACCTCATCTCTACTAAAAATACAAAAATTAGCCAGGCATGGTGGAGCACGCCTGTAATCCCAGCTACTTGGGAGACTGAGGCAAGAGAATCACTTGAGCCCAGGAGGTGGAGGTTGCAGTGAGTCAAGATTGCACCACTGCACTCCAGCCTGGGCAACAGAGCAAGACTCTGTCTCAAAATAATAATAACTATTACTATAAATCGGTTATCAGGCACACTTGTATGAAGATGTAACATGTAACAATGCAAAAGTTGGCGAGGCAAAGTTGATAGGAGCAATGTTTTTGTATACTATTGAGGTTACGTTAGTAACTATTGTGATAGATACCATGATTTAGAATAAGAAATATATAGTCGGTCATCCTCCTAATTTTCTGGTACACAGTTCCTAAAATCCTTTGAATCTCTTAAGTGATAAATGTCTTTGTATGCCAATGAGATGACTGGTGGCTGGGTGCACCTGGAAAGCCTCAGGTTGGGGGGCTGATTGCCGAAAGAACCAACCCTTGTTTACAGGGTTGGAACTTTCAACTCCACTCACTCCCCCAACATCTGGAGAAGACAGAGAAACTGAAGTTTGAGATAGTTGCCAGAGGCCAATATCATCACTTGTGCCTATCTAATGAAGCCTCCATTAAAAAAAAAAAAAAAAAAAAGACAGGGTTGAAAGAGTTTCTGGATTGCTGAACACCTGGAGGTGCCTGGAAGGTAGTGGGTCTGGAGAGGGCATGGGAGCTCCAGGCCTTTTCCCACATACCTTGCCCCATATAGTTCTTCATCTATCCTTTGTACTATATTTATAACAAACCAGTAAATACGCGTTCCCTGAGTCACGTGAGCCTTCTTAGAAAATTAACTGAAATTAGGATGTGGTCATTGGAACTCCAATTTATAGCCACTTGTTCAGAAAGGTGACAACCTACTCCTTGTACTTGGCATCTGAAAGGGGAGGCAATCCTGTGTGATTGAGCCCTTAACTTGCAGGCACTAACTCCAAGTAGATGGCATCACAGTTGAATTGACTTGTAGGACACTCAGCTGGTGTCTGCTGGAGAGTCGCTTGGTGTGTGGGGAAAAACTTCAACATATTTTGGTGACCAGAGGTGAAGTATTCTGTGATGAGTGTGTCACAGTGGGAAAGCTACTTTATTTTTTTCTATCTCAAATGCTATTCAAATTATATTATCATATATTTAGAATGTTAAATGCAAACTTCATGTCAACAACAAAGAAAATATCTTTAAAAAAAACCTACATAGATAAATGAGGGGGGAATTAAAATTGTTCCCCGTAAATTAAAACAAAACAAAAAACAAACACAAAAAATAACTAAACACAAGGAAGTATTGGAAGAAATGAGGGACAAATGTGTAAGACTATAGAACATAGCAAAATGGCAAAATAATCACCAGAAATTACCTTAAATGTAAATGTAAATGGATTAAACTCCTTAATCAAATAGGAGCAGTGGCTCAAGCCTGTAATCCCAGCACTTTGGGAAGCCAAGGCAGGAGGATTGCTTGAGCCCAGGAGTTTAAGACCAGCCTGGGCAACATGGCATGACCTTGTCTCTACAAAAATTAAAAAATAATCAGCTGGGTGTGATGGTGCACACCTGAGGTCTGAGCTATTTGTGAGGATTACTTGATCCCAGAAGGTGGTGGCTGCAGTGAACCATGACTATGCCACTGTACTCAAGCCTGGGCAACAGAGAGAGAGAGAGAGCCTGTCTTAAAAATAATAATAATTTTTTAAAAGTCCCTTTGCAGTAGCTCCCACCTGTAATCCCAGCACTTTGGGAGTCTGAGGCAGGTGGATCACCTGAGGTCAGAGTTCAAGACCAGCCTGGAGCCTGGCCAACATGGTGAAACCCCGTCTCTACTAAAAATATAAAAAATTAGCTGAGTATGGTGGCAGGCACCTGTAATCCCAGCTACTTGGGAGGCTGAGGCAGGAGAATTGCTTGAACCCGGGAGGTGGAGGCTGCAGTGAGCCATGATTGTGCCATTGCGCTACAGCCTGGGTGACAAGAGCGAGACTCCTTCTCAAAAAATAAATTAACTTAACAAAAATAAAATAAAACTAATCACAGTACTTCGGGAGGCCAAGGTGGGTGAATTGTTTGAGGCCAGGAGTTTGAGACTAGCCTGGACAACATAGTAAGACCCAGTCTCTACAAAAAATACAAAAATTAACCAGATATGATGGTGGTGCATGCCTGTAATTCCAGCTACTCTGGAGGCTGAACTGGTAAGACTGCATGATCCCGAGAGGTTGAGGCTACAGTCAACCTTGATCACACAACTGCACGCCAGCCTGGGCAACAAAGTGAGACTTGTCTCAAAAAAAAAAAAAAAAGGAAAGAAAAAAAGAAAACCAATATATCACATTAACAGAATGAAGTTTTAAAAATCACATGATCATCTTACTTAATGTAGTAAAGGCACTTAACAAAATCCAACATTCTTTCATGATACAAACACTCAGAAAACTAGACATGGAAGGAAATGTTCTCAACATAATTAAAGGACATGTATGAAAAACCCACAGCCAACATTATAGTCAATGGTGAAAGACTGAAATTCTTCCCCTAAGATCAGGAACAAGATGAGAATGCTGCCTTCACAACTGTTATGCAACATGGTACTGGAAGCTCTAGCCAGAGCAATTAGACAAGTAAAAGAAATAAAAGGCACCCAAATTCAAAAGGAAGAAGTAAAACTATTCTCAGATATGATCCTATATATGAAAGAAAGCTATTAGACCTAATAAAGGAATTCAGCAGAGTTGTAGAGTACAAGATAAACATGCAAACATCAGTTGAATTTCTAAACACTGGCAATAAATCAGAAAAGAAATTATGAAAGTGATTAATTATAATGGCATCTTAAAGAAAACAATACTGAGAAATAAATTTAAACAATGAGCTGAAAGACTTATATGCTGAAATCTACAAATGTTGCTGAAAGAAATTAAGTTCTGCAGATTGGAAGTCTGAGATCAAGATGCCAGCAGGGTTGGGTTCTTGCTGAGGGCCCTTTTTTGAGTTTCAGACAGCTGACCTCTCCCTCTATCCTTATGTGGCAGAAAGAGAGAGAGAGAGAGAGATAGCTCTCTTTCTCTTCTTATAAGAGCACTGATTCCCTCATGGAGGCTCCTCAGGACCTAATTATCTGCCAAAAGCCCCCACTAGTTAGTTTTGACATTTTTGAACTTTACAGAAATAAAAAAAAAATTATACTTCAATGGAACAGTCTTCTCTAACTTGTTTCTTTCACTTAACATACTTGTGAGCTTCATTCATATTGTTGTGCATATCAGTAATTATCCATGTTCATTGCTGTATAGTATTCCATTGTGTGGTTGTACGCCTATTTATATTACTTTGTTTTGTTTTGTTTTGTTGTTTGGTTTTTGAGACAGAGTCTCACTCTGTCTCCCAGGCTGGGGTTCAGTGGTGTGAATTCAGCTCACTGCAACCTTTGCCTCCCAGATTCAAGCAATTCTAATGTCTTGGCCTCCTGAGTAGCTGGGATTACAGGTGCATGCCACCACGCCTGGCTAATTTTTGTATCTTTAGTAGAGACAGGGTTTCATCATGTTGGCCAGGCTGGTCTCGAACTCCTGACCTCAAGTGATCTGCCCACCTTGGCCTCTCCCAAAGGGGTTACAGGCCTGAGACACTGCACCTGGCCTTATCCATTTGACTTTTAATAAAGAAAGATTTCAGTTGTGTCTTGCTATTATAAACATCACTGGAACTTTTTTTTTTTGACAGGGTCTCACTCTGTCACCCAGGCTGGAGTGCAGTGGTGTGATCACAGCTTGCTGTAGCCTCAACCTCCTGGGCTCAAACGATCCTCCCACCTCAGCCTCCCAAGTGGCTGGGACCATAGGTGCATGCCACTATGCCCAGCTAATTTTTTAAATGTTTTGTTAAGATGGGGTCTCACTTTGTTGCCCAGGCTGAGTAGCATTTTAATATAAGTCTCCTGGTGCACTTGTCCAAAATTTCCTTAAGGGTATATATCTAGGTTGCTAGGTTTTAGAGTGTGCGTTTGTTCATAGGTAAACAGTAATGTAGACTGTTTTTCAAAGTAGTTGAACCAGTTTAGACCCTATCTTAGTCTGTTTTGTGTTGCTTTAAAGGAATACCTGGGGCTGGGTAATTTATAAAGAAAAGAGGGCCAGGGAAGGTGGCTCACCCCTGTGAACCCACCAAGGCGGGCAGATCACTAGGTCAGGAGTTCAAGAGCAGTTTGGCCAACATTGTGAAACCCTGTCTCTACTAAAAATACAAAAAATTAGCCGAATTTGGTGGTGTGCGCCTGTTATCCCAGCTACTTGGGAGGCTGAGGCAGGAGAATCATGTGAACCCAGGAGGTAGAGGTTGCAGTGAGCCTCGATGGTGCCATTGCACTCCAGTCTGGGCGACAGTGCGAGACTCCGTCTCAAAAAAAAAGAAAAGAGATTTATTGAGCTAATGGTTCTACAGGTTGTACAAGAGGCTCGACCCCAGCACTTACTTCTGATGAAGGCCTCAGGCTGCTTCTACTCATGGCAGAAGACAAAGGGATGCCAACATGTGCAGAGGTCACAAGGCAAGAGAGGAAACAGGAGAGCCAGGGAGTGCCAGGCTCCTTTTTCACAGCCGACAGTCATGGGAACTAACAGAGCAAGAACTTACTGCCTTCCCCAGAGAGGGCAATCATCTATTCATGAGGGACCTGCCCCATCACCCAAACACCTCCCATTAGGCCCCTCCTACAACCTTGGGGATCTCATTTCCTGGAGGGACAGACGCCCAAAGGATAGGACACTCCTACCAGCAGTACATGACGGTTTCTCTCCATATTCTCACGAACACTGGGCACTGTCAGACTTGTAAATTTTTTTCTGTCTGTCAGGCATGTAGTGTGATCCGACTATATTAGATATTAAATCATTAAGTAGGTATTAATGTGTACTTTCATGATTATTCATGAGGTTGAGCGTATTTGCATTTATTGGCCATTTGAGTTTCCTGTTTCTTTGAAGTGCAGATTCCAGTCTTTTTGTCTATTTTTCTATTGAATTGTTTGTCTTTTTCTTGTTGATTTGTGGTTGTTGCTGATTTGCTAAGTTCCACTATAAATTCTTTCTCAGTTATTTGTTGCAACATCTGAGAGGGCCTGGAGGCACCAGAGAAGCTTCAAAGAAGGGCTGAGGACAGCCAAGGTGTTGTAGATGGAGCTGAAGTTCTGGGGGAGGGGAGGGGACATCCCCACCATCCCAACCATCTCACACAGGTGAGCAACTTGTGCAAAGATTACATTTGCTGATTACATTGCCTCCAATCACACATCACTGGAAAGAGGAGAGATGAGAACTGCTTTCTCCACCCAGCTTTCTCAGGCAAATTACATGTGTTTCTGGCTTGAACATTCCTATTTTTGAAGACTGCTTACAACGTGGATAAAATGGATTTATGTATCTCCAGTTGGAGCTTTAGCTCCACCCGGAGTCTTTGAAGCTTATCTCTGAGAAGTTACAAAAGATCTCTGGGGAGGAGAGTGGGGCAGACTGGAGGGCCACATCCTCTAAATGAAATCGTTCTCATGGTCAAGACTTGCTCCTTTTACTTTTTTTTTTTTTTCGAGACAGAGTCTCTATTGCCAGGCTGGAATGCAGTGGCACAATCTCAGCTCACCACACCCTCCCCGTCCCGAGTTCAAGCGACTCTCCTGTCTCAGCCTCCTGAGAAGGTGCCCGCCACCATGCCCGGTAATTTTTGTATTTTTAGTAGAGATGAGTTTTCACCACGTTGGCCAGGTTGGTCTCGAACTCCTGACCTCAATTGATCTGCCCACCTCGGCCTCCCAAAGTGCTCCTTTAAAATTTTGAAGTATCTTGAAGAAGTATTTAGAACCCCAATCTAGTAAGATTATTCATCATGAATCTGCCCTTCAAAAGATATAATGTATTTGTATTTCTCTGGAATCATTTAGGAACAAAGCTTGAAATGAGTTTTCCTCATTTGTTATCTCTTACTGTTGACAGATCTCTCTTGCTAAGCTGTGGTTTGGCAGTGTTTGGTTCTTAATCCCAGCTCTTTAAAAGAAAGTACAGTTAAGGAAAACTGTAATTCTGAGGCAATGCATGCTTTGAAACCTTATTTGCCCTCTCATTATCTCATTCATTGGGGTGGGAAGCACTGAGGCTGGGGTCACATGGCTGGCCTAGGGAGAAGGTGACTATTCTGTCCTCGAACTGACTGGGAAGGCTGAAAATAGTCATTTCTTGGCTGCGTCTGTCAAGTGGGAGGGTCTCTGTAACACAAGGCCACTGACAAGTGAGGAGAAGTGAGGTCCCCGGGGGTGAGCCTCAGCAGGTCAGGGCATGTGTCTGGAGGACAGTTGAGGAACTCCAAAGGAAACCTTTCCAGAGCTCTAGATTATTCCAGTTCTTACCATTGTTACAAGAGAAAACTGAAGTGTAGTCTTCTGATGAAAGTTTTGAGTTTTCAACTCATTTCCGTGTTAGCATTCCTGGATCCTAGTTCTCACCCAAATCAAGCGTCACTTTCCCCCTATGTATTATTATATGTGTTAATTTGGTCAATTGTCTTGTAAAAGTCAGATGCCCGCCTGCTTGTTCTCATTCATTTGATCTGTGTGATTAAACAAGTATTACGTACCAGGCCTGTGCCAGGCATAGGGATAAAGTATGAATAAGACAAATAAGAAAGAAGTTTTTCCTCTGATGAATCTTTATAGCCGGGGCTGGGCGCTGTAGCTCATGCCTGTAATCTCAGCACTTTGGGAGGCCAAGGCAGGCAGATCACCTGAGGTCAGGAGTTCGAGACCAGACTTGTCAAAATAGTGAAAACCTGTCTCTACTAAAAATTCCAAATTAGCTGTGTGTGGTGGCACATACCAGTAGCCCCAGCTACTTGGGATGCTGAGGCAGGAGAATTGTTTGAACCTGGGAGGCAGAGATTGCAGTGAACCAAGATCATACCACTGAACTCCAGCCTAGGTGACAGAGCAAGACTCTCCAAAAAAAAAAAAAAAAAGTAATAGCAGGGCACTTTGGTTTAGACCTACAATACTGGCCCTTTGGGAGCCTGAGCAATATAGCAAGACACCATCTCTATTAGAAAAAAAAAAAGGAAACACTGGTGTTAGCGGTCAGAACAGATGCAACTATGGGGTAGCGTTGATAAGTGGAAGGAGCCATGAGGGGTTCTCCGGGGCTGATCATGTTTTGCTTCATGATCCTGATGCTGGTTCCATAGCTATGTTCACTTTGTGAAAATTCATTGAGCTGATCACCTATGATTTGTGTATGCTTTTAGTAAGAATGTTATACTTTGATAAAATTTACATTAGAAAACTATGATCCACAAATATTTCTTGAGACAGGGTCTTGTTGTGTCACACAGGCTGGAGTGCAGTGGCATGATCATAGCTCCCTGCAGCCTCAAATTCTTAGGCTCAAATGATCCCCCTGCCTCAGCCTCCCAAGTAACTAGGACTATAAGGGCATGCCACCACTCCTGGCCCACAGACATTTATTTTAAAAACAGCTCTATTAAATTGAAATCTTCAGTAGGGCAGTGAAAGTTTCTTTTAAGGTTGAAACACATTGGAACTAAGTTAAAGCATCTTTTTTTCTAGTGTTTTATTTTTCCCAGAAATCCTGGCACCACTTTGCCCCCAAAAAGCCCTTTAGAAAGCAAAACCTCAGAATATTCAAGAAATAAAATACTTTGTTTTTGTGTTTTTTAAAGTTAGGGAAAAACATGTAAGGCAGGGTCCTCTTTGACCCCGAGATGCTCTCTAAATAGGAAATGCTCATTTCACCTTGCATTTTCCATTAGTCAAAAGATAGTAACAGCTTTGATCTGTCCATAGCATGTTTATGTCATTTTAGTTTTTTTCATTTTCCCTGTTGAGGATTTTTCTTTTAGGGTTTTTAAACAGTTTTGAGTTCAGAAAGGTCCAAGTTCACATCATGTGATGATTTTTTTATTTTTAAGAGATGGGGTCTCACTTAGTCACCCAGGCTGGAGTGCACTGGCAAAACCATAGCTCACTTCGGCGTCAAACTCCTGTGATCAAGTGATCCTCTCACCTCAGCCTCCTGAGTAGCTAGGACTACAGGCCAGGCACATGCCACCATGCCTGCCTGTGTTGTTTTAGTCTTTCTTTCTTTTTTTTTTTTTGAGATGGAGTTTTGCTCTGTTGCCCAGGCTGGAGTGCAGTGGTACAATTTCAGCTCACTGCAGGCTCTGCCTCACGAGTTCAAGCAATTCTCATGCCTCAGCCTCCTGAGTAGCTGAAACTATAGGCATGTGCCACCACACCCGTTAATTTTTGTATTTTTAGTGGAGATGGGGGTTTCACCATGTTGACCAGGCTGGTCTCAAACTTCTGACCTCAAGTGATCTGCCCGCCTCGACCTCCCAAAGTGCTGGGATTACAGGTGCATGCCACCATGCCTGGCTATGTCATTTTAGTTTTTTTAAATAAAAATTGTTTTAAGGTGTCAACATGGCTTAGGTTGTGGACTGCACATGAGCAGAACCTGCTCTGTGATATTTAACTTTGCTATGACCAGTTCAGGGCATTTAAATAGAATATAGCACCATGCTTCTGTATTCTTACTTAGCTTCTGAGGATGAGTTGAGAAGTATGTATAGTGAAATGCCTTCCATGATTAACTTTTAAGTAATGAAGTCTGCAAAGACAGAGCCAAGGAAAGCACATGCAAATATCCGGCTTCATCCACAATCAACTGAACCACCAAGTGTCAAGTGTTTATTCAACTTAAAGAAGATACATAAACTTCAAAAGTTACCAAAATGCATAAGGAAGTAAGAGAAGAACCTGTCCCGGGCAGAGCGATGACTGACAGGCCCGCGCCGTCTCCTTTTCTGACGTTACTAGTTGCATTGATACTTACTGATGTAGCCTTTATCAAGATGTGTTAAACAAACATCGTGTGGCTTTCAGTTCGTTTCAGGTCCCTCAGAATCACCGAATAATTTGTTATCCAAAACTAGGCACTTTTGAAGACGAAAAGAGCCGCTAAAGATAATTAACAGGGTTACTGACCTACAACAGGAGCACGCTGAGACTGAGTGGGCAAATCAGGACATCTGGTCACGCTACTTATCTTTGGGAGAAAACAAACTAGAGTTTGGGGTTTTTCCCCCCCACCAACCTTTACTGTGTCTCTTTTTTTTTTTTTTTTTTTTTTTTGACAGCCACCTCCCAGGTTCAAGCCATTCTCGTGCCTCAGGCTCCCGAGTGGCTGGGATTACAGGCATGCACCACCATGCCTGGCTAATTTTCATATTTTTAGTAGAGACAAGGGTTCACCATGTTGGCCAAGCTGGTCTCGAACTCCTGACCTCAGGTGATCTGCTCACCTCGGCCTCCCAAAGTGCTGGGATTACAGGTGTGAGCCACCACACCCAGCCATCAATATTCTCACTGAATAAAGAAATCTTTTGACGGCCACAAAATTCCAAGAACTTTTCCTCACCTCACCCACCCCCACGTGGTATTTATTTATTGTTCCCTGACAGTTGAAACATAGTTAATTCTCATTATTCATAGATTCCTCATTTGCGAATTCACTTACGAAAATCTGTAGCCTCAAGAGTGACATTTATGGAACTTTTGTGGTCATTTGTGGATATGCACAGAGCGGTGAAAAATATATGTTGCCTGATGTGTGTGTTCCCAGCAACATACAAGAAAGCTACACCCTGCCTTCTTGTTTCAGCTCATGCTGTATATAAGTATCCTCTTCATGGTAAATTTAGTACTACAGTTTTTGCATTGTTGTGCTTTTGGTTGGTGCTTTTGTTATAGTAGGTAGTCAGGCATGAGCAGGGCCAGAGAGAGCTCCCCTCTCCCCCACCCCACACACACCATCAGATGATGGTCCTGCAGTTGCTAACTGTCTCTCTAAAAGAATAATTGGTCTCAGCCAGAGCCAGGGAAGGGCAGTCTCCCAACAGATACAAAATACCTGAAGGTGGTGATCAGCAGCTTCGGAATAAGATCTCAAGAGCTGGGTGAGTGGGCTCAAGCTTGGCCACAGGGCAAGAGGGCCGAATTTAATTGGTATATGACCTTCTGTATTAGTCAGGGTTCCCTAGAGGGGCAGAACTAATAGTGTGTGTATATACATGTAATATATACATAGTGTGTATATATTGGTGTGTAGGTATAGGTGTATGTGTGTGTGTGTGTGTGTGTGTGTGTGTGTGTATGGGTAGTTGATTAAGTGTTAGCTTACATGATCACATAGTCCCACAGTAGGCTATCCACAAGCTTGAGGAGCAAAGAGAACCAGTCCAAGTGTCAAAACTGAAGAACTTGGAGTCCAAGGTTGGAGGGCAGGGAGCATCCAGCACCGGAGAAAGATGTAGGCTGGGAGGGTAGGCCCATCTCTCTTTTTCATATTTTTCTGCCTGCTTTATATTGGCTGGAGGCTGATTAGATTGTGCCCACCAGATTGAGGGTGGATCTGCCTCCTCCAGCTGGCTGACTCAAATGCTAATCTCTTTTGGCAACACCCTCACAGACACACCCAGGATCCATACTTTGTATCCTTCAATTCAATCTAGTTGACCCTCAGTATTAACCATCCCACCTTCCTCTAGAAGTGTTAGACTGGTAAGAGAAGAATGTCTCAGATGAGCATGTGTACCAGTCCAGCAAACACACTGCGAGTGTGGCCCCTCCCAAGTTCTGGCAGCCCACCGCACATATGGACAGCCCAGCCCACGGGAAGGAATGCAAGACCCCCAGAAGTATGCCAGCACATAAAATCCCATGTCAAAAGGTTAAACCACACACTTGATCGCTGAAGTCGCCTGCTTGGCCCTCTTCCAAGTGTACTTTACTTCCTTTCATTTCTGCTCTAAATCTTTTTTTTTTTTTTTTTTTTTTTGAGACGGAGTCTCTGTCACCCAGGCTAGAGTGCAATGGCGTGATCTCAGCTCACTACAACCTCCGCCTTCTGGGTTCAAGCAATTCTCGTGCTGCAGCCTCCAGACGAGCTGGGACTACAGGTGCCCACCACCGTGCCTGGCTAATTTTTGTATTTTTAGTAGAGACAGGGTTTCGCCACGTTGGCCAGGCTGGTCTTGAACTCCTGACCTCATGTGATCTGCCTGCTTCAGCCTCCTAAAGTGTTGAGATTATAGGCAAGCACCACCATGCTGACCTGCTCTAAAACTTGTCTCAGCCTCTCCTTCTGCCTTATGTCCCTTAGTTGAATTCTTTCTTCTAAGGAGGCAAAAATTGAGGTTGCTGCAGACCCCCTTGGACACGGATTCACTGCCAGTAACAATTTCACTGTTTAAAATGGCTCCCAGGCATATTGCTGAAGGGCTGTCTAATGTTCCTAGCACAAGGAGGCTATGATGTGCCTTGTGGAGAGAATATGCGTGTGTGTGATCATTCCCACATGAGTTATAGTTAGGTTGGCCATTTCAGTGTTGGTGAATCAACAAGATATATTAAATTAGGTATCTTTAAATAAAAACACACACAAAACAAAGTTACATATTGCTTGACTGACAAAAACACTTTTTGACCAGAGGCTTGTAAGAACCTAACGCTGTATTTCCCCTAGAAGCAATTGTTTGATATTTGCTAATTCAGTGTTTACGGCAACTTTATAAAACACAAATACTGCAAATAAAGAGAACTGACTGTACTTAAATAAACATTGTTTAGAATTGCCCAGCCTGAAATACTGGAAAGAGTTAACTTGTTCACGACTAGTCTATACTATTCTTAGTATACACCAAGATTGTACTAAAATTTAATAACTTATTTCAGAATCACCAAATACACTTTGCCTATTTAGGACATTTTGTTGATTTCAAAACAATCGACTCACATTCCATAAATAAATTATGAACTACAACATAGTTTGATGTGGCTCATATATAAGAAGACATTATTGCCTAAGCTATTATAGCTGTCTTGGAAATAAATATGCAAAAAAATTCCAAGAGCCTATTTTTGTCAGTTATTTCTTATGATGAAAAAAATGTGTTCAAAAAATGTGTTCAAAACCATACCATAAGTGTGTCAGCGATGACATCTCAAATGTAATGTATGGCATACTGTTAACTGTAGAAAATATTCTTTAGATCTAAGAAACATCTGAAAAAAATTAAGGGATATGGCAGGAGTAACTAATTTGACGTTTTTGAGGAAGAAGATCTTCACTGTTGAATTGCCCGATGATCTAAATTCATTTACGTAGTGTTATTAATCTCTCAAAGAGCTCATTGACCTGTTCTAAAATAAATTCCTTTGCTGTATAGAGGATAAATCTTCTAAACAACAAGCTGAGCTACATGCTTTCTCTGGGGAGCAGCTGAAAAAAAACTGGGCTAGAAGTAATATTCTTGTTTGTCTAAACAGAGTCTTGTTCTGTCACCGAGGATGGAGTGCAGTCACACCATCTCAGCTCACTACAACCTCCACCTCCCAGGTTCAAGCGATTCTCCAGAGTAGCTGGGACTACAGGTGGCTGCCACCATATCCAACTAATTTTTTGTATTTTGATTAGAGACGGGGTTTCGCTATGTTGGCCAGGCTGGTCTCGAACTCCTACCCCCAAGTGATCTGCCCGCCTCGACCTCTCAAAGTGCTGGGATTACAGGTGTGAGCCCCCCGGGGGGAACAGTATTCCATTCTGGACAATCGCACTTAGGGCTATTCTGACTGAGTTATACACGTGCACTCTTTACACTTCCGGTTTGGAAAGAATTGCAGTAGATGGTCAGCTTCCATGTTGGCTGGTACACAAAAGGAATGATAAAGCCCCTGAACCTAACTCCAAATTTGTTATTTTTACCAAAGTGGGTGAGTGACAATAACAATGGTGAATAGTCACCCTCCATTCACTGAGTGCCAGAAATGATGCTAAGCAGTTTACATCTGGCAGTCCAATGAATCCTCACCACAGCCATGTGAGCGATTCCAATTTTCAGAGGAGAATTTTCAGAGGAGCATACATATTGCTTGTCCAAGATCATTCAGCTAAATGGGTGAGGGTGCTGTATTTATGTTTTATAAAGTACACTAACTCTACCGCATAAATTCTGAAAACCTTTTTTTTTCCATGTGTGATTTTAATTTTTCACTGTTTTGAAACTCTCAGGTGATAGTGTAAAACGTATGAAGGCACACATCCCTAATCAATATCGAAGCATTTCCTCCTGGCCTCTCTCAAGAAAGATGATTGAAATAGTGACCCTAGTCCTTAAGAGTGCCATCTAATCAGTCAGTTGATAAGGTCTGTCTTAGATTCAAATGATGAGATTTTTTTGACTCCTTAGCTTTGTATAGCAAATGTGATATTTACAAATAAGTAAGTTAAGAAAAACTGAAGAAAGCAAGTGTTCTTTGTTTTGATTTGATTTGTTTGATCAAAGCCTTTGACAAGACAAAAAAGCAGGTGTTATTTATAAATTTTGAAGTCTGGAGAGTCATTGAATTTGTTCTGGGCCTGGTGCAGTGGCTCATGCTTGTAATCCCAGCACTTGGGAGGCCAGTGCAGGTGGATTGCTTGAGCTCAGAAGTCCAGACCATCCTGGGCAACGTGGGGAAACTCGGTCTCTACTGAAAACACAAAAACTAGCTGGGTGTGGTGGTGTGCACCTGTGAAAAGAGAGTAGTCCCAGCTACTCAGGAGGCTGAGGTGGAAGGATCACCTGAGCCCAGGAGGTCAAGGCTGCAGTGAGCCGTGATTGTACCACTGCACTCCAGCCTGGGTGACAGAGTCAAACACTATCTCAAAAAAAAAAAAAATTGTTCTGAAGGTTCTTCTCCAACACAACGCCTATTTCAATGTAGCTAATCAAAATTGTATCACCCACACCCAGCATTCCAGAACACAGAACAGGCCAGATGATGCAGCCAGTTCATTTTTCTCGGAGATATTTCTATCTCTTTCCCTATCAAACTGCATTAAAAAAAAAAATGAAGGGTGTCTTTTATTCAAGATATCTAGTCTTCAGAAACGTTCTTTTTCCATTATTAAATAAGCAGAACAAGGAAGCAATAAAGACACCTAAAAGTACACCTAGAAATCCGGGGGCCAGTTTTTCTGAACTCTGGAAAGTAAACAGCCGAGGCAGGAGGGTCGCTGGAGCCTGCTAGTTCGAAACCAGACTGACAACATAGAGATACACCCATCTCTACAAAAAAATGGATAAAAATTAGCCAGATGAGGTGGCACACGCCTATAGTCCCTACTATTCAGGAGGCTGAGGTAGGAGGATGGCTTGAACCTGAGAGGTGGAGGCTGAGATGTTTAGCCTGGGTGATAGCACAAGACCCTGTCTCAAAAAAAAAAAAAAAAAAAAAAAAACATAGAGATGAGTGATTAGATGGGTGGAAAGCCCAGGCTAATCTCATGATTCTTGACCACATCCTAGATGCAAATCGGTTCATCTTGATCAAATGTTCCCTGTACAGATGACTGGGGTGGGGCTAGGGGAAATGTATTTGCCTGCTGCCTCAGTGGTGGTCACCCTCCTTTTCCAACAGGCAACGGGGGGTGTACCTGGGTGTGCTGGAGGCCCAGGAGGCTCACTGCTCCCAAGAGAACTGTCCCTAAGCACGCACAGAGCCTGATGAACATCTTATATCATGATCCACAAGTGAATGAGAGAATGGATTGTATAAAGTAGTTCTTTCTTGAATTTTTGCTTTAGGCAAAGTAGTCACACAATCAAGGGTGTAAGTTACTATGGGACACTTGTTTTAAAAGCAGAAGAAATTCCTTCAGATTGTTACAGAAAACATAGTTTTCCGGTGCTCATCTAAGGTAGTTGGCAGCATATAAAAAATTCATACTTGCAGCTTTCTGCCAGTCATATCCACATTATTGTTCATGGCAGGGATCAGAAGTCCTGCCCAATTAGTCTGTTTCTTAACATGATGAAGCTCTCTATCCTCAGGAAGCTTCCCTCTGACTTGTTTCTTGTGCAGGGCTCTCTGGTTTCTGAGTTTGTTGCATCCCTTCCTCCAGCTGGAAAAGAGAAAAGAAAGAGCTCTCTTGGGATCTTGGCCTCAAATCAAGAAATAACCTTGTGGCTGGGCACAGTGGCTCATGCCTGTAATCTCAAGACTTTAGGAGGCCAAGGCAGGAGGATTGCTTGAAGCCAAGAGTTTGAGATCAACCTGGGCAACAAAGTGAGACTCACCTGTCTCTACAAAAAATAAAATATTAGCTGGGCATGGTGGTGTGTGCCTGTACTCCTAGGTACTTAGAAGACTGAAGTAGGAGGATCGCTTGAGCCCAGAAGTTGGAGACGATAGTGAGCTATGATGGCGCACAAAAATCAGCCTGGTGTGGTGGTGTGTGCCTGTAGTTCCAGCTATTTAGAAGACTGAGGCAGGAGGATTGCTTGAGCCTGGGGACACCGAGGCTACAGTGAGCCATGATTACACCACTGCACTCCAGCCCGAATGAGAGAGCAAGACTCCATCTCAAGAGAAAAAAACAAAGAAAAGAATGGAATAATAGGCCAGGCACAGTGGCTCATGTCTGCAATCCTAACATTTGAAGAAGCCAAGGCAGGAGGATTGCTTGAGATTAAGAGTTCAAGACCAGCCTGGGCAACATGGTGAGATCCCATCTCTACCAAAAATTAGAAAAATTAGCTGGGTGTGATGGCACACACCTGTGGTCTCAGCTACTCAGGAGGCTAAAGTGGGAGGATTGCTTGAGCCTGGGAGGTCGAGGCTACAGTGAGCCATGATCACACCACTGGGACTCCAGCATGGGTGACAGAGACCCTGTCCCATAAATAGATAGATAGATAGATAGATTAAAGAGAGCAGTAATCTCCTGAAAGTCAAGAATATTCTAACTTCCCAGAGCAGCCCCACAACAACATACATGGCCTGTGTCTAGAGAAAGACATTCAGTAAACACTACCTCACTTAATTGACTGTCCATCAGGAACTCTAACACCTTTCACTGTACGGCAATGCCTGGAAGCCCTCCAAACACAGGGCCCATGTCAGTTTGGGCTCACTCATGAATCCTCAGTATTTTTGCACAATGCCTAGCTTGTAACAGATGCTCAGAATGAAATTTATTTACTGATAAATGCTATTGAGAGGTGATTAAATACCGTATTGTGGTCATCTCAATGAAAAGTTGGTCCTTATATTCTTGGACAACTTCCTAGGATAATTTTGATTTGATGGAAAAAACAGATTAACTTGATCAGTTCAACTAACTTTCAAGTTTGAGAATTACCTGTGTCAGACAGACATTGGAGGTGTTCTCTGCTAGTTGTAGACACACACGGCTTGTGCGTTTCTCCATTTTCTCCCCCCCTTCTCCGCTTCTTCATTTCTGTGCTGTTTCTACTCTATGAGTCTTTACGGGCAAGTTGGTGTTAGGACAGACAGGATAGGGCAGTCACAGAGAAAGACAGACTGGGTTACGAAAGACAGCTTCTTATCCCTTTCTGTTATTTTCCCCCACAGGGTGGCTCTTTTGAAGGCTGGGATGACTTCAGTCCACTATTTGCATGATCTTCCATTGAGAGTTCAGGGACAGATGAGGTCCTTACATAGTATAATGTTCTGCTTGGCTCTTGCAGTTTCTACTTAGGGACTTCTCTTTCTTTCATCTGCAAATCAAAAGGTCCAACACCACCGCCAAAGAACATTAGAAACAAAATAGGTCAATGGCTTCATTGAATAGAATAAGAACATAGCCAAGCTTTTTTATTTTATATATATTTTTTGAGAAAAATTTTCACTCTCGTTGCCCAGGCTGGAGTACAGTGGTGAGATCTCGGCTCACTGCAACCTCCACCTCCCTGGTTCAAGCGAATCTCCTGCCTCAGCCTCCCAAGTAGCTGGGATTACAGGCATGCGCCACCAGGTCTGGCTAATTTTATTTATTTATTTATTTATTTATTTAGGAATTTTTAGTAGAGACGGAGTTTCACCATGCTGGTCAAGCTGGTCTTGAACTCCTGACCTCAGGTGATCCACCCGCCTCGGCCTCCCAAAGTGCTGGGATTACAGGTGTGAGCCACCCTGCCTGGCCCATAGCAAAGCTTTATTCACTTAACAAGTCACGGCCAACAGCATCTGGTTAGCTCACAGAGGCCACAGTTTATCTGTGCAGTCTGGAAATCACCTGACGACTCTGTACACTAAGCAGGTCATCTCAAATACAGAGCTCTTTCCATCACCCCTTAGAATACAACACTTGGGTGGATTTTACCTAACATTCCAGTACTTCATCCCAAAAAGAAATTGGTGGAGATTAGTGTAACTCAAGAATAGGCAGAAAACATACAAGAAAGTTTAAGACAGATGTCTAGCAGCGCCTGAACTGTTGAGAAGCAAAGGTGTAGTAAATGCCTTTAGTTTTCATAGAAAAAGTAAGTTCACAGTAGGACCTCAGAAGCAGAAGCTGTGAGATCACCTTTCAAGAATTGGTGTACGTGGTAGAGCTGGACGCTGAGCTGCGGCAGCCACTGGGAATTGGTGGGGCTGTGGCTTGTCCTGTCCTTCCGCCCCCTGCGTGGACGCGGAAACTGTGAGATGGATGCCTAAGGCAGAGTTGGGTAAAGAGAAGCAGCATTCATTTTCCCCTGGACTCTAAGTCCATGGAGGTGGTGGAGGAATGGCCGCGTCTTGCCCAAGGAGGAAATCCGATTCGAGCCCCCACTCCTCACCCCGCGGGACTGATAGACATGTCCCTCGTTCACCCGGGAGGCTGGAACCCAGTAACGACGCGAGGACAGCCAGACTCGCCGACGGCGGCCGCGTCCCGAGGGGCCGGGTGCGCGCCTGTTGGAAGGTGGGAGGCGGAGTTGCTCCGCATCTGGGAAGAGACCAAAGGAATGAGTAATTGGAAATTCTGTAACATAGACCCTTCTCCCAAACCCTTTAGCTCTTCCAGCCCAAGCCCCCTGCCGAGAGGCGAAGGGACTGGAGACCGGGAGACGCGGTGGAGGGAGAGTCACGTTTCGGAGAGGGAAGTGAAATAAAGAGGGCGGCACCCGGGGGGACCTGTGCGTCATTGAGAGACCGAGGAGAAGCGCCGGGCGCACGGGGCTGCAAAAGAAGAAACGAGGAGCCAGAGGGGCCGGCCGCGGAGCGCCCGAGTTTCCTGCCTTCCCTGGCGGCGCTCCGGCCGCCGGCAGCCTTGTTTTTGGCTCCTGCCCCGACCCGCCGCGCTCCGGACCCTGGCAGGCGGGGCGCGCCCGCTGCGCGCAGAATGTGGCAGCCGACTTGGCCCCGGCCCCTCGCGCCCTGGAGCTGGGCGCTAGCGCTGCTGGCCCTGGGCAGTGTGGGGCTGTGCCGCGCCGGCCCGCAGCCCGGGTACCCCGTGCGGCCCAGCGCCAGAAACAAGTAAGTGCGCGCCCCTCCGCTGGCCCCAAACCTCCTACCCCTCCCCGGCCGCCGCTGAGCTCCGGAGCTGCCCAGCCTGAGACGACGAGCAGCAGCCGGGGGTCTCCCATGAACTTCCCCGGGCGACCCCTTCTCCGGGTAACCGCGCGGTCCATGGCCGGCGCCAGGCAGAGCTGACTCCGGGGGCGTGGGCACAGAGTTTCCCTCAGACCCGGGTGATCCGAAAACGGACGCCCAGGAATTCCAGGACCCCCTGGGACCGTGGGTGCTTTTCTTTCCAGTCTTGGTCGGGTCAAGGCGCGCTCTCCAGGCGCGCACCCGGGCGCCCTCTGGCGTCTGCTCTGTGAAGCTCCCGCCTCCGCGGAGGGCGACTGGCTCCCCGACCCTCTCTGGGTCTGAGGCTGCCGTCCCCTTACCCCTGGCCTCATTGTTCTCCGGATTTACACGGTGCCCTTCACCCTCTCTCTCCTGCCTCCCAGGAACTGGTGCGCCTACATCGTGAACAAGAATGTGAGCTGCTCTGTGCTGGAGGGAAGTGAGAGTTTTATTCAGGCTCAGTACAACTGTGCCTGGAACCAGATGCCCTGTCCGTCCGCGCTGGTGTAAGTCCTAGAGCCAGGAAGCGAGGGGGGGTGCGCCCGGGCCGGGGCGGTGGGGGTGGGGTGGGGTTGTCGCGCTGGGCTCTAGTCCTCCAGTAAATCTCTTCCAGATCCCGTGTGAACCCAGCAGCGGAAAAGCGCTCAGAGCACTGCGCAGGGCACCGGCCACGCTGGGGTATTTAGGGAGCGTGTGCTGCCCGAGTGATCGGGGAGGATGCGCACGCCTGGGGAGTGTGGGGTCGCGGGGTCATAGGAGAGGATGAACAAAGCTCGCATTCCCACTTCTGTTTTTTTCCTTTCAATCTTTGTTTCTAATATAAGGCAGCTGAATCTAATTAGATCCATATCGTGTGTTCTGGGGCACACAGAAGATTCCAAAATGTATACTGCTAAAGACTTTTCAGTGTACGATTCGCTGAGAAGTTTGGCTAAGTAGCGTTCTTAAACAAGTGAGTTCTGTCCATATGTCCCCATAAAACGGAATCTTTCAGTATCGTAGATGTCTAAGCTAAAACCTCGGGAACACTTTGTTGAATGCTGTGGTTCTCCAGCAACCCTCCCCATACTTAGGTTTGGAATTTCGCTAGAGATTGCAGGAGTGATGGCCGTTAAAGACAGGGGGAAGAATGAATCATCTTTTTGCATATAAAGATTTCACCGTCTTAAAAAAGCAACGCGATAAAGTACAAACGCTGTTAAATGCATGACATTCAATTACCATCGGGCAAGTCTTTGGGGTTGTGTGTCAGTCTGATATCGGAAGATGGGCCGATGTGAATAAATGGCTGTTGAGGAACACATGATGGCTGAAATTAATTGTTTTTCACTAAGAATAAGTTGTTTGTCTTAGAGCACAGTTGTCATTACAGCAGCGAATAGTCAGTAGGCAGATCTGTCTTTGGTAAAACCAAGGGACAGACTGGAACTTGTACTCCAGGAAACCTTATTCCAGAGAACAGTAAATGAGCTTGTAGTCCTGCGGGAAGTGATCGCTGGGTCCACCCCACGTGGGCTGCTGGAGGACCTGCAAACAGGGTTCAGCTAATTCGTGCTGGGCAAAAACTACACAAAACAAACAGAAACTTAGAGAAACTTAGAAACAAGCAGAAACCTCCTAATATACAGTGGAAAACGCTGAAATTGAATGCCCAGCTAGGCTATCTCTTTGAGTTGGATACATTGTCAGAGAGATAAGGTACTGTCATCCGACCTTAATCTCTTAGTAGGATTGAGACTTCATCCTCTATGGCCAGCAGTCAGTGAACCCAGAACCAAGTAAGGTTTTGACAGTGTGGGAGTGATATAAACTAAGTATTCAACACAGTTTGAATGCATTTCTTTAAAATTAGAATTGAGTTATTAATCAGGAGTATTTTATTCATCTGATACAAGAATTGGATGTTGTGGCTTCATATAACTTTAAAACTTACTGGTGACAATTCGGAGGTCAATGAATTTTTCATTTTGAGAGGTAATGCATTTTTGTTTAAGAGATGGCTTGTTTTTATTTTCTCAAATTATTTTAGCTGCTTAGAAAACCAAAGTATGATTAATCTATTTGACCAAAACACATTGAAACTTGGTTGTCAGTGGGGAGAGAACTGCCTCCAGATCAGCAGGTTAACGCAAGGCAGTGGGAATGTATTTTTGCCACCCAGTGAGTAGGACAACAGAATCATTATAACAAATGACAGACATTTCTGTGGTTTTATTAAACAAAGCCAAAATAAGTGACCTGGGTATTTTTCTTCAATAATAACCATGTAAACAATTCAAGTGCATTTTTACATTTTAAGTACTGCACTGTGTGAAGTTTAAGAAACAGACAGACTCTTTGAGTTGATGAACCTGAAAATCTTGACATTAGCTTCACAGTAAATTCAGGCTTGACCTTTTTCAGTTTCTTTAGGGATGGGACAGAAAGGTTTGCCTTATTTTTCAACTGCGGAATGTTTCCTGAGGTTTCTTTTATGGTTTTTGTTTGTTTGTTTGTTTGTTTGTTTTGTTTTGTTTTGAGACAGTTTCACTCTGTTGCCAGGCTGGGATGTAGTGGCATGATCTCAGCTCACTGCAACCTCTGCCTCCCGGGTTCAAGTGATTCTCATTCCTCAGGCTCCCGAGTTGCTGGAACTACAGGTGCATGTCGCCACACCCAGCTAATTTTTTTTTTTTCTATTTTTAGTAGAGACAGGGTTTCACCATGTTGGCCAGGCTGGTCTCGAAACTCTTGAGCCCAGGCAATCTGCCCGCCTTGGCCTCCTAAAGTGCTAGGATTACAGGTGTGACCACCTCGCCCGGCCCCTAAGTTTTGAAAATTAGTGGATGAATGAAGATAAAGGAAGGAGCCTTCTTTTTATACTTAACAAGGAGGAATGGCTGTTTCACATGGAATTGCTCAGTTTTTTTCTGAGGAATCTGGAAGCCTGAGTCACCTCTCAATTTATTGTCAAGTCAGCCTTTTCGTGATTTGTTCCTTAGAACCTGGGACCTGTGGAAGGGAAGTTGAGGTTCTTTATTATTATTGTTGTTTTTTAGAGACAGGGTCTCACTGTGTCACCCAGGCTGTGGTGAAGTAGCAGGAATATAGTTTACTGCAGCCTCTAACTCTTGGGCTCAAATGGTCCTTACACCTCAGCCTCCTGAGTAGCTGGGATTATAAGCACAAGTCACTGCATCCTGCTAATTTTTTACTTTTATTTTTTTTAGGGGCCGGGATCTTACTATGTTGCCCAGGCTGGAAGAGAAGGTTCTTCAGAAACTCACCCTAGAGTGACTGAGGGGTAATTTGTGAGCAGTGTTGGAAGTACAGGGCGGAAGCTTGGCTGAGATGCTGGAGATAGAAACGCATTTCTGTAGTTGAGAGTGACAGATAGGTCCGCACCATTAAGGCCTTGACATGGTTGAGCAGAGCTGAGTTCTTAGGGACAGTGGAGGGGAAGGAGGAGGAAGAGCCAGGCAAGAAGAGAGAGTGAAGTAAAGACATTGGTGGAGGAAACCCCATCTTACAGACTCAGAGAAGTTCTAGAGGCTTCAGGCTCCAGAAAGCCCACGGGTTAGTGAGCAGGAAGCAATTGCTTCTGCAGAAAGAGACCATGCAGGTCAGTGGGGTGCAGGCATTGTCATTTGTGTGCGATTGAGGGAGTGAGTCGTGAGGAAACTTAGTTACACAGAAAATGATATGTTGGGAAAAAGGCTCTGATGATAAAAAAAAAAAAAAAGTTAGATGGTAGCCAAGCAGGTAAAGAATTACTGAGAGAGAGAGAGAGCTCTGGGCCAGGTGCGGTGGCTGATGCCTGTAATCCAACATTTTAGGAGGCTAAGGTGGGAGGATCACTTGAGCCCAAGAAGGAGGCTGAGATAGGATTGCGTGAGCCCAGGAGTTCGAGGCTGCAGTGAGCTATGATCATGTCACTGTGCTTCAGCCTGGGCGAGTGAGTGAGACCCTGTCTCAAAACAGAGAGAGAGAGAGAGAGAGAGAGAGAGAGAGAATGAATGAATGAGAGTGTCAGTCTTGCTTGGTCATGTTTGAATGTACGGCTGGTAGAAAACAGCACGGTCTTTCTTCCCTTTATTGGACAGGCATTGTTTTTTTTCATGCGTCCGCATTGTCCCATCACCTCCTGGTCAGCCTGATGGTTTTAGTATTGGGGGCACTGGGAAGCATCTGGTCCACAGATAGGCTGCGTTGTTGGTAAAGACATCCAAGGACCCTAGAGGCGAGGCAGGATTATTCTGAGTTCACTTTGCCTCCCCACTGAGGGCTGAGGCTCTGTAGGGCAGAGTTTTCTGACACCACACACTGACTCAGGCTTATCAGCATCTGGCCACCTTCCCCCACCCCCTCGTGGCCAGTGTTGTATCTTGGTGGAATTTTTCCTATTAGCTCTTTTTCTGAAAAAGATCTTGGCAGTTGGGGAGGGGTCTGGGTGGACCAGCACAGAGTCTGTGCTGCTGAGATAATGCCCGCCAGGAATTTGCAGCAGGTGTTGACTTCTCCTGCTGAGTTCAGAACGCCTCTAATCCTCCTCAGGTTCTGAGGGGAGTAGATGGTTGTTCGGTTGGAAGAAAAGTTGTCTATTAGGAAATAACCTCAGCCAGGGAATGTGGCTTTAAAAAAAAACGACACAGAACATTTGGCTGGGCGTGGTGGCTCATGCCTGTAATCCCAGCACTTTGGGATGCTGAGGCAAGAGGGTCGCTTGAGCTCAGGAGTTCACCACCAGCCTGATTAACATAGTCAGACCCTGTCTCTACAAAAAACAGAAGAAATCAGCTGGGTGTGGTGGCACGTGCCTGTAGTCCCAGCTACTGGAGAGGCTGAGGCGGGGGGATTGCTTGAGCCTGGGAGTTCAAGTCTGCAGAGAGCCACGATTGCACCACGGCACTGCAGCCTGGGTGACAAGAGTCTAAAACAGCAACAACAACAAAACCCCAGAACAGAACATGTAAGGCTGTGGGGGCCGGGGGCGGGGAATGAGGGCTTACATCTTCTAGAGCCAATTTTCTGTTTTCTACATCTCTAGGAACAGAATTACTTCCACGTTCAAAAGGTGCCTTTTGTGTATAGCTTTGGAGGAATTTTTTTTCTTTTAGCTTTTAAACAAAAGTTTTGCCATCAATTGGCTGTCAGGAGGCTTGTTCCTTGGCATCGAAGGTAACATGGAGTCAGCTAAGGAAGACTGAGCTTGTGCCAGAGAGGCACGGCTGTTGCTATTTTGAATTTCTTTCTTTGGGTTTCCATTCCTTATCGGCCTCTTAGGGCTGCTCCTCTGGAATCTCCAGACCTTCCTTTTAAGTTTCTCATTTCTCGTTCCTGTCTCTTCCTGGGTTCCCAGTGGAGGAGATGCTATGCTCACAGGGTCTTTGGCATTTCCAGAACATTTCCACACCATTACTTTATTCTTACCACAAGTTCAGCCAGGAGATTAGGTAGGGCGGAGACTGGGGTCTTGGAAAAAGAACATGTGTGTGTTTGGGCTACAGTTTCTACCTTTGTCTTAGAAAACGGCGAATAGCATTCAAATAGAGGTAATGGCCTTACGAAAAACTGCTTGCTTTTTGTTAGAACTTGTTTTCATGAAGGCCCGTAATTGGTCTTTCTCTGTTGATCTGTTTCACCTACATTGGCACGTGGTACTTAACTCAAGTACCACGCGCCAATGTAGGTGAAACAGATCAACAGAGAAAAGGGGAGGCAGGTGGGGATAGGCTGTAGAGAACGGCCAACAGGTGGGAGCTCCATCCAAGTGGAGTGGGTGGCTGACGTGCTCTGGAAGAGGAGATACAAGAGTTGGCTTGCTGCCCGAGATCTTCCACCCCTGAGCTGTGTGACCACAGGAAAGTCATTTAGCCCTTCTGAGGCACATTTGTCTCACATCTACAGACAGGGTTGTGGGGAGGAGGCTCAAGCTGCCGTTGATGTAACTTTTAAAAACTGTGCTGTCTGAAAGAATAAATTGGTGCCAATATCAGTGCAGAATTGAGGTTTCTCATGAAATGGAAAGATTCAGAGGAGGAGGCAGGCTTGGTGCTGGCGAGAGAGGCAAATATGAAATGTCATCAAATTGTAATTGCTTTTTATGAAGAGAGACTAACTTGGCATTCTTGTCCAGAGATGAAACTCAATAATTGTTTACATTTTATATATGTATATATGTGTGTGTATATATATATATAATTTGGGTTTTGGTTTTCGATTTACTACTGTGATGAAATAACTACATTCTAATGAAAATTAACTTTGATATGTTCGTTTTGAAAGTAGCGTTGGAAGAGTTGTTGGGGTTTTTTTTTTGCATCCATAGCCCTAGTTACTTTGAACAAATAAAAGCTTTCTGTCAAAAAAAAAAAAATTGTGCTGTCACACTAATGTAATGCCTACCAGCAGGCACATCTGGTGAGCACTCAGCATTTTTATTGTTTGTTGGTTTGAAATGTTGCTGCCTCATGGGGGGTCTTATCTTTGAAGACTTTGGGTCTGAAGTTGATGCTTACTGACACATTGGAGAAAAGCTAAAATACTCACAATTCAAATAATTACATTCAGTGAATTAAGGTAATAATGACGCTGACATGCCTAAGGTGAACTTTAAAAGATTAAGTGAAGCTCAGCCGGGCACAGTGGTGTGTTCCTGTAATTCCAGCTACTCCAGAGGCTGAGACGGGAGGGTCACTTGAGTCCAGGAGTTTGAATCCAGCCTGGGCAACATAGCGAGACCCCACCCCATCTCTAAAAAATAAAATAAAATTTAAATGTAAACAAATTAAGTGAAATTCTTAGAGATTGCATTGGAAGCTGAGCCAGAAGTGCAGTCTCTTTGGGGGAATGCATGTAAGTGATTATGGTCAAAGTCAATGCTGCTGTGGCCCGTGGTATTTCTTGCTGGTTCTGCAGGTGTCTCTGTGCCTGGAGTCGGTCAGTAAAGAAAGGTTAGCTAGATGTTGGATGTTGCTGTGACTGGTGGTAAACTAGTGCCAATCCCCAGGTGATCTATCACCAGCCACTAATGTGTTCCTTGAATTCTTTTAGAAAAAAAATCCTCTTCCTCTTTGCATAATATTAAGATGTTATCTACACATGCTGTGTGTACATGATGAAGTAGTTGCCACATTAAACAGTTACACAGAGCTTTGCATCCTGTTTTTAAAAAAATCTAAAACGGGTAAACTACATCAGTGGTGAGATTCCTTTTAGTCTGCCACACAAGTGTTCTGATTTATTGCTGGCCACATGACTTTTTTACTGCTCAGCGTTAACTGCTTCCATCCTTGATGAAGTAGTTTTCTGGGCTTAAAAATAACAACAAACCACTTGATAACATGGTACAGCTGAGCATGACTTCTCATTACAAAGAACTATTTTCCTGGGAGAATCGATGGAGGAGCCCCATATTTCTCAACATGACAACGGTTCACACTGAAGGAAAAATAATAAAATGACTAAAACTACACATACCGATAAGTTTTCTTCTTTCCTTCCTGTTTTAAAGTGGTGATGGGTGCTGAAACAAAGTAGGAAGCATTCACATGTGCCAAATTCCTGGTTTGAAAATGCTGTAAAAGCAAACTTTTCTGGGTGTGTCACTTAGAAGGACCCAGAAGGACTCAGCTGCCTTTTTTTTTGATCCACCTAAGAAAATATTAGGAGATGAGAGAATATGCCTAAGAATTACTGTCTGCAGCGTCAGCCTTTCAAGACAATGTATTTTATTATGCGTTTGGTTAAAAGAAGTTTGGTTAAAGAAAAACAGTGCAGATGAAGATTTTTAAGTGGATCATTTCGATGGAAGAATTTGCTGAGACTTTGCAGCTGTTCCCCAGCTTTTCCCGTCTCCATGCACCTTTGTGATTGCACAGGTTCTGCCTAACGTATGGGTTTCATTAAGTTATCTTTTATGGGGACTTACTCTCGGTCCATCATAGGAGGAGACACAAGATGTTTCCCTCTTACTTGAAGTTGTTTCCCTCCATCTGCTCCACAGGGATGCTGTGAGAGAATAATGAGGTAAAGACCTAAAAATGTTTTCTAAACCATAGTGGTGACAATGCTACTTGTTTTTCTGCTAACTGAAGCTTTTCCACGTATCTTGAAAACGGAGGAGGAAAGCTGGTGATTGCAACAGAACTTAGGGCGTGGGGGGAGTTTCGCAATCCACCCTTTTCAGGGAGAACCTCTTTCCACTAAAGCGACTCTGGCTTGCGTTTAGCCTTTGAATGAAGGGGACTGGGGCAGGGAGGCATGGTCAAGCCTTTCTTAATATTTTACACATTCCAGAACTTTGAGTCTGGCCTGCCGTGCTGACGGTGCTCCTACCTGGTTTATGTCGGGCATCTTTGACCTCGGAGATCTCGGGCAGCTTTCAGCAGGAGGGGCAGCCTTCTGGTGTGTGGAAGCAAGGTCAGGGCCCCACTCTGCCACGATGAACCATGCGCCGTTTCCCATCACAGCATATTTCATCACCTCCTGGCCACTCTCAAGGTTTGCGAGTCATTCTGTTGCTGCTGAAAATAACTGGCAAGGCAAGGCAGATATCTCCTTCTCATGGACAGTGCAGGTTGGGGTGGGGGAGGTGGGAAGCAGAAATGCCACTCTCGTGTCTAGAACCGAAGAGCAAAGCACTTTCTAGACTTACTCCTTGTCAGAATCATTACCGGAAAATTAGTAATCCCAATTAGGAAGAACTTCTTGTTGTGTTTTCTTTTATTGTTTATTTTTATTTTTTAATTTCCATAGGTTATTGGGGAGCTGGTAGCATTCAGTTACATGAGTAAGTTCTTTAGTGGTGATTTGTGAGATTTTCGTGCACCCATCACTGGCACAGTATACACTGCACCCAATTTGTAGTCTTTTATTCCTCACCTGCTTCCCACCCTTTTCCCCTGAGTCCCCAAAGTCCGTTGTATCATTCTTATGCCTTTGTATCCACATAGTTTGGCTCCCACTTATGAGTGAGAACATAATAATGTTTCCTTTTCCATTCGTGAGTTACTTCCGTTAGAATAATAGTCTCCAGTTCCATCCAGATTGCTGCAAATGCCATTAATTCGTACCTTTTTATAAATGAGTAGTATTCCATCATGTATGTGTCTGTGTGTGTGTGTGTATATAAATACACAGTTTATTTATTTATTTTGAGATACAGTCTCACTCTGTTGCCCAGGCTGGAATGCAGTGGCACGATCTCAGCTCACTGCAACCTCCACCTCCTGGGTTCAAGTGATTCTCCCACCTCAGCCTGCTGAGTAGCTGGGATTTGATTAGAGGTGCCAGCCACCACGCCTCAGCTAATTTTTGTAGTTTTACTTGAGTCAGAGTTTGACCATGTTGGCCAGGCTGGTCTCGAACTCCTGACCTCACATGATCTACCCTCCTCAGCCTCCCAGAGTGCTGGGATTATAGGTGTAACCCACAGCACCCAGCCCTATAGCACAGTTTCTTTATGCACTTGTTGATTGATGGGCATTTGAGTTGGTTCCATATTTTTGCAGTTATTAATTATGTTGCTGTGAACATGCATGTGCAAGTATCTTTTTCATGTGATGACTTCTTTTTCTCTGGGTAGATACCCTGTAGTGGGATTGCTGGATCAAATGGTAGTTCTAGTTTTAGTTCTTTAAGGAATCCCCACGCTGTTTTCCGTAGTGGTTGGACTAGTTTACATTTCCACCAAGAGAGCAGAAGTGTTCCCTGTTTATAGCATCCGTGCTAGCATCTACTATTTTTATTTTTTTGTTATGGCCATTCTTGCAGGAGTAAGGTGGTATCGCACTGTGGTTTTGATTTGCATTTCCCTGATCATTAGTGATGTTGAGCATTTTTTCATGTTTTTCAGCCGTTTGTACATCTTCTTTTGGGAACTGTCTGTGTCCTTAGCCTGCTTATTAATAGGATTATTTGTTTTCTTCTTGCTAATTTCTTTGTGTTCAATGTAGATTCTGGATATTAGTCCTTATATTTATAGATTGTGAAGATTTTATCCCACTCTGTGGGTTGTCTGTTAACTCTGTTGACTGTTCCTTTTGCCATGAAAAAAACTCTTTAGTCTAAGTAAGTCCCACCTATTTATCTTTGTTTTTGTTATATTTGCTTTTGGGTTCTTGGTCATAAAGTCTTTGCCTAAGCCAATGTCTGGAAAGGTTTTTCCACTGTTATCTTCTAGAATTTTTATAGTTTCAGGTCTTAGATTTAAGTCCTTGATCCATCTTAAGTTGATTTTTGTATAAAGTGAGACATGAGGATCCAGTTTAATTCTTCTACATGTGGCTAGCCAGTTATCTCAGCACCATTTGTTGAATAGGGTGTCCTTTCCCCACTTTATGTTTTTGTTTCCTTTGTTGAATACCAGTTGACTGTAAGTGTTTGGGTTTACATCTGGGTTCTCTATTCTGTTCCATTGGTCTATGTGCCTATTTTTATACTAGTACCATGCTGTTTTGGTGACTGTGGCCTTATAGTATAGTTTGAAGTCAGATAATGTGACACCTCCAGATTTGTTTCTTTTGCTTAGTTTTGCTTTGGCTATGTGGGCTCTTTTTTGGTTCCAAATGAATTTTAGGATTGTTTGTTTCTAGGTCTGTGAAGAATGTTGATGGTATTTTGATAGGAATTGCATTGAATTTGTAGATTGCTTTTGGCAGTATGGTCATTTTCACAGTATTGATTCTACTCATTCATGAACATGGGATATGTTTCCACTTGTTTGTGTCATCTATGATTTCTTTCAGCAATGTTTTGTAGTTTTCCTTGCAGAGGTCTTTTACCTCCTTGGTTAGGTATATTCCTAAGTATGTATTTATTTATTTATTTATTTTGCATCTGTTGTAAAAGGGGTTGAGTTCTTGATTTGATTCTCAGCTTGGCCACTATTGGTGTATGTCAGAGCTACTAATTTGTGTACATTAATTTTGTATCCTGAAACTTTGCTGAATTTGTCAGTTCTAGGAGCTTTTTGGAGGATTCTTTAGGGTTTTCTAGGTATACAATAATATCATCAGCAAACAGTGACAGTTTGACTTCTTCTTTACCAATTTCAATGCCCTTTATTTTTTTCTCTTGTCTGATTGCTCTGGCTTGGACTTCTAGTACTATGTTGAATAGAAGTGGTGAAAGTGGGCATCCTTGTCTTGTTCCAGTTCTCAGAGAGAATGCTTTCAACTTTTCCCCATTCAGTATCATATTGGCTGTAGGTTTGTCATACATGGTTTTTTATTACATTGAGGTATGTCCCTTGTATGCTAATTTTGCTGAGGATTTTAATAATAAAGAGATGCTGGGTTTTGTCAGATGATTTTTCTGCATCTATTGAGATGATGTGATTTTTGTTTTTAAATTCTATTTATGTGGTGTATCACATGTATTGACTTGTGTATGTTAAATTATCCCTGCATCTCTGGTATGAAACCCACTTGATATGGTGTTGGGGTTGGTTACCTAGTATTTTGTTAAGGATTTTTGCATCTATCTTCATCGGGGATATTGGTCTGTAGTTTTCTTGTTTTGTTATGTCCTTTCCTGGTTTTGGTATTGGGACGATACTGGCTTTGTAGAATGATTTAGGGAGGATTCTCTTTTGCTCTATCTTGTGGAATAGGGTCAACAGGATTGGTACCAATTATTCTTTAAATGTCTGGTAGGATTCAGCTGTGAATCCATCTGGTCCTGGTCTTATTTCTTGTTGTATTTTCAAAATGCTAATATACATCTGTGATGTTTTGTGTTATTTTATATAACATGGCAGTTTGAAGGCAGTTACTTTTTTAAAAAAAATTCTGTTTGGCTTTCTTCTTTAATCATTGATCCAATACCTTTAAAAGAATAAAAGTAAATATTAGACCTGAGTTTTCAATAGGCAGAAACAACTGGTTGTGTGTCTGAAGAGTAATCTGATACATTTTTTTAAAAAAACAACTCTACTTAAACCTTCATTCTGAAACTCTGACAAAGACTTAATGATGCTGAATTTAGTTTCTGTGTAATTGAAATATATTATTGCATAGTCAAGAAAAGACTGGTACTGTGCTTTCACAGATTTGAAGAGATTTAAAAATACCTTAATGCAGAAATTACATAGTTAAAAAAAGCTTAATTGAACTATAATTTACATGAGTAAGCCACATATTTGAAGTTGTACAATTTAATATTTTGACATCTACACCCATGAAACCAACATTACAATCAGCATATCCCTTGCTAATCCCTCCTTCCAGTTTCTCCCCACACACCCCCTCCCTGGGAACTGCTGATCTGCTTTCCCTCACTAGGGATAAGTTTGCGTATTTTAAAGTTTTATGTAAATAGAGTCATGCAGGTTGTAGTCTCTTTTGGCTGGCTTCTTCCATTGAACAGAATGATTTTGAGATTCATTCATGTTGTAATATGTATCAATGGTTGACTTTTTTTTTGAGATGGGATCTCACTACGTTGCCCAGACTGGTCTTGAACTCCTGGGCTCAAGTGACCCTTCCAACTCAGCCTCCTGAGTGGCTAGGCCTCCAGGTGTGCACCACTGCACCTGGCTGTAGTTGATTACTTTTTGTTGTTAGAGTCTCGTGTGTGTGTGTGTGGGCGTGTGTGTGTGTACCATCATCTGTATATAGTTGCTGAAGGCATGGTGAAATACAGAGTGAGAAAAATAACTTAAAATGATGGTAAGGATACTTCTTGGAGTTTCTGAAGAACCACTGAGATGGTAGAGACAT
This sequence comes from Cacajao melanocephalus, assembly GCA_963573385.1. Taxonomy (NCBI): domain Eukaryota; kingdom Metazoa; phylum Chordata; class Mammalia; order Primates; family Pitheciidae; genus Cacajao; species Cacajao melanocephalus. The sequence goes on along the minus strand of CAUYLG010023705.1, from coordinate 2,899 downwards.
AACAGATATGCAACACTAGATAAAATCATAATGGACCAGGTGTGGGGGCTCACACCTGTAATCTTGACACTTTGGGAGGCTGAGGTGGGAAGACCATTTGGGCTCAGGAGTTAGAGACTAGCCTGGGCAACATGGAAAAACCCAGTCTCTACTAAAAATACAAAAATTAACTGGGCGTGGTGGTGCACACCTGTGGTCCCAGCTACTCAGGATGCTGAGATGGGAGGATCGCTTGGGCTGGGGAGGTTGAAGCCATGGTGAGTACCATCTTGCCACTGCACTCCAGCCTATGTGACAGACCCTGTCTCAAAATCAATAAGTAAAAATAAAACCATCATGGAGTAAAAAACGTTTTACATTTACAGCCCTGGAAAATGTTGGATTAAGGATTCATAATTAGCATAAGCTATTTTGAATTGGCAGAAAGCTCAATAGGCTTGAAAGAAAACTTACTCTTTTAAGACTGTTTCATTAAACAAATATTTTTGTGCAAGGCCTACGTGTGGCCCAGAACCAGTTTCTACAGGGATACAGCAAGGATCTTTCTGTTGACTTCCAAAGTTCGTACCTAGCAGGTGAATTGAAACATATGCATAAATAATTACAACATAAAAGCTAGAAATGAGGATTGCAGTAAGAGAAACACAAAGTGCTGGGGGTGCTCAGAGGTGGAAGAAAATTATTTCCAGTCAGGAGGAATCTGAGAACTTGTTTGCAAGTGGTGACGTCTTAGGGCTTTGAAGGAAGCTCCCAGTTGAATATATGCAGATGTGAAAGAAGGCCAAGGTCAATGTAAGTCAAAACGCACCAGCAGGGACCTGGAGGTGGGTGTCCACAGGGAGTCATAAATCAAGATGTGGGCAGGGTTGGTTCTCCTGAGGGCTTCAAGGGAAAGATCTGTTCCAGGCCTCGCTCCATAGCTCGTAGACATCTGTCTCCTCCCTGTGTCTCTTCACATTGTCCTCTGTGTGTGCCTGTCTGTGTCTCCAAATTCCCCCACCCCCCCTTTTTTTCTTTAGCTACCCGGTTAACTAAATTTTTCCCATTTTCTAAGAACACGTATCTAATTAGGACCCACTCTAATGAGTTTGTTTTAACTTGATCACCTCTATAAGACCCTGTCTCCAAATAAAGTCACATTTGTCCGTACTGGGGGTTAGGATGCCAATATATCTTTCTGCGGGGGGACACAATTCAGTCCATAACACTGTGGTTGGGAGTGTGGGCTTTATTATCCACGCAAAGGAGGGTCATGAATGCTTTCATTAGGAACATGAGCAAACTTGGGTTTCCCCCCTTTTTATGGAGAATGGGATCTTGCTCTCTCTCTCTCTATATATAAATATATATATATATATAAAATGCAATAAAAATATATATGTATATGTGCATATATATATATATTTTTATTGCATCTTACGTTCTGGGGTACATGTAAAGAACATGCAGGCTTTATTATCCATGCAAAGGAGGGTCATGAGTGCTTTCATTAGGAACATGAGCAAACTTGGGTTTCCCCCCTTTTTATGGAGAATGGGATCTTGCTATATATATATATATATATATATATATATATATAAAAAATGCAATAAAAAATATATATGTATATGTGCATATATATATTTTTTTTATTGCATTTTACGTTCTGGGGTACATGTAAAGAACATGCAGGATTGTTGCATAGGTACATACATGGCAATGTGGTTTGCTGCCTCCATCTCCATCACCATCACCTATATCTGGCATTTCTCTCAATGTTATCCCTCCCCAACTCCCTACCCCCCCACTGTCCCTCCCCTAGTCCTCCCCCACAGACCCCAGTGTGTGATGCTCCCCTCCCTGTGTCCATGTGTTCTCATCATTCAACACTTGCCTATGAGTGAGAATATGTGATGTTTGATTTTCTGTTCCTGTGTCAGTTTGCTGCGAATGATGGTTTCCAGGTTCATCCATATCCCTACAAAAGACACAAACTCATCGTTTTTCATGGCTGCATAGTATTCCATGGTATATATGTGCCACATTTTCCCTGTCCAGTCTATCATCGATAGGCATTTGGGTTGGTTTCAAGTCTTTGCTATTGTAAACAGTGCTGCAGTGAACATTCATGTGCATGTGTCCTTATAGTAGAACAATTTATAATCCTTTGGATATATACCCGGTAATGGGATTACTGGCTCAAGTGGAATTTCTATTTCTAGGTTCTTGAGAAATCGCCACACTGTCTTCCACAATGGTTGAATTAATTTACACTCCCACCAGCAGTGTAAAAGTGTTCCTATTTCTCCACATCCTCTCCAGCATCTGTTGTCTCCGGATTTTTTAATGATCCCCATTCTAACTGGTGTGAGATGGTATCTCAATGTAGTTTTGATTTGCATTTCTCTAATGACCAGTGATGATGAGCATTTTTTCATATGTTTGTTGGCCTCATGTGTGTCTTCTTTGTAAAGTGTCTGTTCATATCCTTTGCCCACTTTTGAATGGGCTTATTTGTTTTTTTCTTGTAAATCTGTTTTAGTTCTTTGTAGATTTTGGATACAAGTCCTTTGTCAGATGGGTAGATTGCAAAAATTTTTTCCCATTCTGTTGGTTGCCAGTTCACTCTAATGATTGTTTCTTTTGCTGTGCAGAAGCTCTGGAATTTAATTAGATCCCATTTGTCTATTTTGGCTTTTGTTGCCATTGCTTTTGGTGTTTTAGTCATGAAGTCCTTGCCTATACCTATGTCCTGAATGGTTTTGCCTAGGTTTTCTTCTAAGGTTTTTATGGTGTTAGGTTTTATGTTTAAGTCTTTAATCCATCTGGAGTTAATTTTAGTGTAAGGTTTCAGGAAGGGGTCCAGTTTCTGCTCTCTGCACATGGCTAGCCAGTTTTCCCAACACCATTTATTAAACAG
>CAUYLG010023704.1:0-15725 GCA_963573385.1 Cacajao melanocephalus | reverse complement strand
GCCTGGGCAGTAGAACAAGAATCCTGTTCTCTCTCCCTCTTTTCCTTCCTCTTTCTTTCTCTCGTACAGTCTTTTTTTTTCTTTCTTTCACTCTCACTTTCTTTCCTCTCTTTTTCTTTCTTTCAAAAAATAAAAAAAAATAAATAAATAAATAAAAATAAATAAAAAAGTAAAATAAAATTTTTTTTGTAAGAAGTGACTGTTAGACCAGATGTGCTAAGAACAATGTAAGGGCGCAACAAACAAGAAAAAGCAAGGAAATAATGACATCTTCAAAGGCACACAATAATTCTCCAGCAACAGATTCCAATGAAAAATTTATGAAATCCCAGAAAAAGAATTCAAAATAATGATATTAAAGAAGCTCAGTGAGCTAAAAGAGCACACAACAAATACAAGAAAATAACGAGAAATTTACCAAAGATATAAAAATCACGAAAAAAACCCCACCAAATTTTGGAACTGATGAATTCACTGAATGAAATATACATATTTAAAAGCTTCAAAAATAGATTAAATCGGCTGGGTGTGGTGGCTCACACCTGTAATCCCAGCACTTTGGGAGGCTGAGGTGGGTGGATCACCTGAGGTCAGGAGTTCAAGACCAGCCTGCCCAACATGGTCAAACCCCATCTCTACTAAAAATACAAAAAATTAGCCAGGCGTAGTGGCAGGTGTCTGTAATCCCAGCTACTCGGGAGGCTGAGGCAGGAGAATCACTTGAACTCAGGAGGCAGAGGTTATAGTGAACCGAGATTGCGCCATTGCACTCCAGCCTGGAGAACAAGAGCGAGACTTCATCTAAAAAAAAAAAAATAATAAAAATAGATTAGATCAAGCAGAAGAAAGAATTGCAGAACTTGCAGACAGGTCTTTTGAAGTAACCCAGTCGCACAAAAATGAAGAAAAAAAGAATGAACAAAGCCTACATGACACATGGGACACCATAAAATGACCAATATTCAAATTTTTGGTGTTCCAGAAAGTAAAGAGAAAAGGGATAGAAACCTGTTTAATGAAACAACAGCTGAAAACTTCCCAAGTCTAGTAAGAGATTTAAAGATCCAAAGCAGGAAGTTCAGAGATCCCCAAACATATGCAATTCAAAGAGGTCTTCACGACACATGGTTGTCAAATTTTAATGACAGAGAATTTTAAAAACAGCAAAAGAATAGTGTCTAGTCACATATAAGGATCCCCCAACTGACTAAACAGAATTCTCAATGGAAACCTTACAGGCCAGGAAAGAATGAAGTGGTATAGACAATGAGCTGAGAGAACTGCTAGCCAAAGATGTTACAGCCAGCAAAGTTATCCTTCATAAATGAAGAAGTAGTCTTTCCTAGACAAGCAACAACTGAGGGAATTCATCACACTAGGCGGGCCCTACAAGAAATTCTTAAGAGAATCCTACACATGGAAGGAAAACAATTATACCACCACAAAAACACAAAATTACAAAACCCACTGGTAGCACAAGCACACAAATGAGAAAGAATGCAAACATTACCACTACAGAAAACCACCAAACCACAATGATAAATAAGAGGGAAAGAAGAGAATAAGGGATATATAAACAAGTAGATATCAAGTAATAAAATAACAGGAATTAGCTCTCACATATCAATAATAACCTTGAATGTAAACAGATGAAACTTTCCACTTGGAAGTTACAGGCTGGCCAAATGGATTAAAAAGACATGGCCCACCTATAAGCTGCCTAAAAAACTCATCTCACTTGTAAGAACATATACAGCCAAATTAAAGACATGGAAAAAGATATTTCATGCAAATGGTAATCAAAATAAAGCAGGAGTAGCTATACTAATGGCAGATAAAACAGACTAAATCAAAAACTGTAAAAAGAAGGTCACTATATAAGTGGATCAAGAGGATATACCAATTATAAATATATATGTACCCAACATTAGAGCACCCAGATTTATAAAGCAAATATTATATCTACAGGGAGAGATGGACTGTAACATAGTAAGAGTTTTGTACTTCAACATACCACTTTCAGAACTAGACCAACTAGATGGAAAATTAACAAAGAAACATTTACACTGCGCTGTGCACCTAATGGACCTAAACAGAACATTTCATCGTACAGCTATAGAATACACATTCTCCTCATCAGCACATGAAGCATTTTCCAGCACAGACCATATGTTAAGCCACAAAATAAGTCTCAACAAATTTTTAAAAATAGAAATCATATCAAGTATCTTTGCAGACCACAATGGGATAAAACAAGAAATAAGTAGCATGAGGAACTTTGAAAACTGTACAAATACATAGATATTAAATAACATGTTCCTGAATGACCACTGGGTCAAGGAAGAAATGAATGAGGAAATTTAAAAAAAAAAAGTTTTTTTTTGAGACAGAATCTCACTGTTGCCTAGGCTGCAGGTCTGTGGTGCAAACGTAGCTTACTGTAGCCTCAACCTCCCTGGTTCAAGTGATCCTCCAGTGTAAACCTCCTCAGTAGCTGGGACCACAGCTGTGTGTCACTGTGCACAGCTAATTTTTTATTTTTTGTAGCAATGGGGTCTTGTCATGTTGCTCAGGCTGGTCTTCACACTTGGCTCAAGTGATCCTCTTGCCTCAGCTTCCTAAAGAGCTAGGACTATAATAGGCATGAGCCGCCACATATAGCCAAAAAGTCTCTTGAAACAAATAAAAATTAAAACGTGACATATTGGCTGGACACAGTGGCTCATGCTTGTAATCACAGTTCTTTGGGAGGCTGAGGCAGATGATCACTTGAGGTCAGTAGTTTAAGATCAGCCTATGCAACATAGCAAGACTCCATCTCTACAAACAACATTTTTTAAATTAGCTGGGCATGGTGGTGTGCACCTGTAGTGCTAGCTATTTGGGAGGCTGAGGCAGGAGGGTCACTCAAGCCTGGGAGTTCAAGGTTAAAGTGAGCTACAATCACATGACTGCACTCCAGCTAGAGTGACAGAGCAAGACCCTGTCTTTAAAACAGCAACATACAAAAACCTATGAGATACAGCAAAAACAGTGCTAAGAAGGGAATTTATAGCAATAAACACCTACATCAAAAAAGTAGAAAGATTTCAAACAATCTAATGATGTACTTGAAGGAACTAGGAAAGCAACAAACCAAACCCCAAATTAGTAGAAGTTAAGAAATAATAAAGATCAGAGGACAACTAAACAAACAAAAATGTAGGGCACAGTGGTGCAAACCTGTATCTCAGCTAATCTGGAGGCTGAGGAGGGCGGATTGTTTTTGCCCAGGAGTTTGAGTACAGCCTGGGTAACATAGCAAGAACCCATTTAAACACCACCAACAACAAACACCTGGCCAGAGCAATCAGAAAAGAGAAAGAAGTAAAGGGCATCCAAATTGGAAAAGAGAAAGTCAAACTCTTGATGTTCAGTGATGATATGATTGTATACCTAGGAAACCCTAAAGACTCATCGAAAAAGCTCCTAGATCTGATAAGTTAACTCAGTAAAGTCTCAGAATACAAAATCAGTGTACACAAATCAGTAGCACTGCTATACGCCAACAATAATCAAGCTGAGAATCAAATCAAGAACTCTATCCATTTTACAATAGCTGCAAAAAGTAAAATAAAATAAAATAAAATACCTAGGAATATACTTAACCAAGGAAGTGAAAGATCTTTATAAGGAAGACTACAAAACACTGCTGAAAAAAATCATAGATGACACAAATGGAAACACATTCTATGATCATGGATGGGTAGAATCAATATTGTGAAAATGACTACACTGCCTAAAGCATTTTACAGATTCAATGCAACGCCCATTAAAATATCATCATTTTTCTTCACAAAACTAGAAAGAACTATCCTAAAATTTATATGGAACCCAAAAAGAGCCTGCACAGCCAAAGCAACACTAAGTGAAAAGAACAAATCCAGAGGCATCACATTACCCGACTCAACTGTACTACAAGGCTATAGCTGCCAAAACAGCATAGTACCAGTATAAAAATAGGCATGTAGACCAATAAAGCAGAATAGAGAGCACAGAAATAAAACCAAATAGAGCTAACTGATCGTTGACAAAGCACACAAAAACATAAATTGTGGAAGGGATACCCTATTCAATAACTGGTACTGGAAAAACTGGCAAGCCACATGTAGAAGAATGAAACTGGATCCTCATCTCTCACCTTATACAAAAATCAACTTATGATGGATCAAAGACTTAAATCTGAAACCATAAAAGTTCTAGAACATCAGAAAAACTCTTCTGGACATTAGCTTAGGCCAAGAACTCATGACTAAGGCCCCAAAAGCAAATGCAACAAAAACAAAAATAAATAAATGGGACCTAATTAAACTAAAAAGCTTCTGTACAGCAAAATAAATAGCAGAGTAAAAAGACAATACACAGAGGGGGATAAAATACTTGCAAACTACACATCTGACAAAGAACTTGGGCATGGTGGTTCGTGCCTGTAATCCTAGAATTTTGAAAGGCCGAGGCAGACGGATTACCTCAGGTCGGGAGTTCGAGACCAGCCTGACCAACATGGAGAAACCCCGTCTCTACTAAAAATACAAAATTAGCCAGGTGTAGTGGTGCATGCCTGTAATTCCAGCTCCTCGGGAGGCTGAGGCAGGAGAATCGCTTGAACCCAGGAGGCAGAGGTTGCAGTGAGCTGAGATGGCGCCATTGCACTCCAGCCTGGCCAACAAGAGTGAAACTCTGTCTCTAAATAAATAAATAAAATAATCCCATCAAAAAGTGGGTACAAGACATGCATAGACAATTCTCAAAAGAGGATACACAAACAGCCAACAAACATATGAAAAATCCTTAACATTATCAGAGGAATGCAAATTAAAACCACAATACCACCTTACTCCTATAAGAATCGCCATAATTAAAAAGTCAAAAAACAATAGATACTGGTGTGTATATGGTGTAAAGGGAATATTTTTACACCGCTGGTGGGAATGTAAACTAGTACAACCACTATGGAAAAGTCTGGAGATTCCTAAAAGTAGAATTACCATCTGATCCAGCAGTCCCACTACTGAGTATCTACCCAAGGAAAAGAAGTCATATGAAAAATCACATGCACTTGCATGTTTACAGTAGCACAGTTCACAACTGCAAAGATAGTGGAACCAACCTAAGTACTTACTTACCAAGCAACAAGTAGATAAAGAAAATGTGGTATATATACACCATAGAATACTACTCAGCCACGGAAAGGAATAAAATAATGTCTTTTGCAAAAAGTTTAATGGAGCTGGAGGCCATTATTCTAAGTGAGGTAATCAGGAATGGAAAACCAAAGATAACATGTTATCACTTATAAGTGGAAGCTAAGCTATCAGGATGCAAAGGCAGAAGAATGATATAATGGATTTTGGGGATTCAGAGCGGGCAGTGAGAAATAAGACTACATATTGGGATAAAAGCAGTGTACATTGCTTGAGTGGTCAGTGCACCAAAATCTCAGAGATCACCACTAAAGAACTTACCCATGAAACCAAAAACCACCTGTACCCCAAAAACTATTGAAATAAGGAAATGTTGGCTTTTAAAAAAAGATAAACAAAATGGATAAACTGTTAGCTAGACTAATCAAGAAAAAAAAGAGACAATCCAAATAATATAAGAAATGAAAATGGAAACATTACAACTGATACCACAGAAATATAAAAGATTATGAGATATTATTAACAACTGAACGGTAATAAACTAAAAAACCTAGTGGAAATGAATAAATTCCTGAACATATACAACCTACCAAGATAGAATGAAAAAGACATAGAAAACCTCAACAGACCAGTAACAAGTAATGAAGTTGAAACAGTAATTTAAAAAATCTCTGAACAAACAAATGTACATGACTGGATGGCTTAACTGCCAAATTCTACCAAACTTTCTAAGAACTAACACCAATTCTCCTCAAACTATTCCTGAAAATTAAAGAGGGAATTTTCCAGAACTCATTTTACAAGGCCAGCATTACCCTGATACTAAAACCAGACAGAGACTCAATGAAAAAAGTACAGAACAACATCCCTGAAGAACATACACGCAAAGCTCCTCAACAAATACTAGCAAACCCAGTCCAACAGCATATCAAGAAGATAATACACCATGATCAACTAAGATTTATTCCAGGGATTCAAGGATGATTCAATATATGCAAATCAATAAATGTGCTACATCACATCAACAGAATGAAGGACAAATACTGTATGACCATCTCAATAGATGCAGAAAAAGGATTTAATAAAATTCAACATCTCTTCATGATACAAATTCTCAGCCAGGCGCGGTGGTTCATGCCTGTAATCCCAGCACTTTGGGAGGCAGAGGCGGCGGATCACCTGAGGTCAGGAGTTCAAGGCCAGCTTGACCAACATGGAGAAACCCCATCTCTACTAAAAATACAAAATTAGCTGGACATGGTAGCACATGCCTGTAATCCCAATTACTTGGGAGGCTGAGGCCGAAGAATTGCTTGAATCCGGGAGGCAGAGGTTGCGGTGAGCCAAGATCGTGCCATTGCACTCCAGCCTGGGCAACAAGAGCGAAACTCTGTCTCAAAAAAAAAAAAAAAAAAAAAAAAAATAAAGAGAAAAGAAAAGAATCAGAACAAACTAGACATAGAAGAAATGTATGTCAACATAATAAAGGCTATATATGACAAATACACAGTTAACATCATACAGAATGAGGAAACGCTGAATGCCTTTCTGCTAAGAATTGGAACAAGTCGAGGATGTTTACTTTCAGCACTCCTAGTCAACGCAGTACTGGAAATCCCAGCCAGAGCAGTTAGGCAAAGAAAGAAATAAAACACATGCAGCCAGAACATAATTTATATGCCTTATTGGCACCATTAATCTTTTTAAAAATTTAAAATAATAAAAGGCATCCACATTGAAAAGGGGGAGGTCAAATTGTACCTCTTTGCAGGTGACATAATCTTGTATCTAGAAGAGCAACCTAAAGACTCCACCAAAAAAATTATTAGATTTGATGAATAAATTTGGTAAAGTTGTGAAATATAAAATCAGCATACAAAAATCAGCAGTGGTTTTGCTTTTTTAAACTAAATGCAGGGTCTCGCTATGTTGCTTAGGCTGGTCTTGGACTCCTGGGCTCAAGCGATCTCCCAGTCCTGGCCTCCCAAAGGGCTGGGATTACAAGCATGAGCCACAGTGCCCGACCTCAAAAATCCATAGATTTCTACATACCAATAATAAACTAGCTGAAAAAGAAATCAAGAAGGCAATCCTACTTACAATAATTACAAACAAATTTAAATACCTAGGAATAAATTTAACCAAGGAGGTGAAAGACCTCTACAAGGAAAACTGCCAGATATTGATAAAAGAAACTGAAAAGGACACAAACAAATGGAAAGACATCCCATGCATATGGAGCAGAAGAATTAATATTATTAAAATGCCATACTGCCCAAAGCATTCTACAGATTGAATACAATCTGTATCAAAATACCAATGCAATTTTTCACATAAATAGGAAAAAACAATCCTAAAATTCATATAGAACCAGACAGAGCCCAAATAGCCAAAGGAATCCAGAGCAAAAATAAAAGAGCTTGAGGCATCATATTACCTGACTTCAAAATATATTACAAGCCTATAGTAACCAAGACAGCATGGTATTAGTTTAAAAACAGAAACAGAGACCAGTGGAGTAAAACAACACAGAAATCCACATATTCACAGCTGACTGATTTTTGACAGAGGTTTGAAGAACATACACTGGGTAAAGAACACTCTCTTCAATAAATTCTGCTAGGAAAACTGGATATGCATATGCAGAAGAATGAAAGAGGACCCCCAGCCTCTCACCACAATCAAAAACCAGTTCAAGATGGAGTAAAGACTTAAACATAAGTCCTGAAACTATAAAACTACTAGAAATTTTATATGAGAAATATGTTTTATATGAGCAATACCAGAACATTGACCTAGGCAAAGATTTTATGGCTAGGACCTCAAAAGCACAGGCAACAAAAATGAAAATAGACAAGTGGGACCATACTAAATTAAAAAGCTTCTGCACAGCAAAGGAAACAATAAACAGACTGAAGAAGTAGCCTGTTGAATGGGAGAAAATATCTGCAAACTATTCATCTAACAAGGGACTAATATCCAGAATATACAGGAAGTCAAAGAACAGTAAAACAGCAACAACAAATAATCTCATTAAAAAGTGAGAAAAGAACATGAATAGACATTTCTTTTTTTTTTTTTGTTCTTTTTGAATAGACATTTCTTAAAAGAAGACATATAAATGGCCAATAGGAAATGTTTAACATCACTAATCATCAGGGAAAAGCATATCAGAATCATAATGAGGGGCCGGTCAAGGTGGCTCATGCCTGTAATCCCAGCACTTTGGGAGGCCGAGGCGGGCAGATCACTTGAGGCAGAGAGTTCGAGACCAGCCTGGCCAACATAGGGAAGCCCTGTGTCTACTAAAACACCAAAAGCAATGGCAACAAAAGCCAAAATAGACAAACGTGATCTAATTAAACTTCAGAGCTTCTGTACAGCAAAAGAAACAATCATTAGAGCAAACCGGTAACCAACAGAATGGGAAAAAATTCTTGCAATCTACCCATCTGACAAAGGGCTAATATCCAGAATCTACAAAGAACTGAAACAGATTTAAAAGAAAAAAACAAACCCATCCAAAAGTGGGTGAAGGATACGAACACTTTTCAAAAGAAGACATATATGAAGCCAACAAACATGAAAAAATGCTCATCACTGGTCAAACCACATTGAGATACCATCTCACACCAGTTAGAATGGCAATCATTAAAAAATCTGGAGACAACAGATGCTGTAGAGGATGTGGAGAAAGAGGATCACCTTTACACTGTTGGTGGCAGTGTAAATTAGTTCAACCATTGTGGAAGACTGTGTGGCAATTCCTCAAGGATCTAGAAATAGAAATTCCATTTGACCCAGCAATCCCATTAGTGGGCTTATACCCAAAGGATTATAAATCATTCTATTATAAAGACACATGAACACGCATGTTCATCACTGCACTGTTTACAAAAGCAAAGACCTGGAGCCAACCCAAATGCCCATCGATGATAGACTGGACAGGGAAAATGTGGCACATATACACCATGGAATACTATGCAGCCATAAAAAACGATGAGTTTGTGTTCTTTGTAGGGACACGGATGAACCTGGAAACCATCATTCTCAGCAAACTGACACAAGAACGGAAAATCAAACACCGCATGTTTTCATTCATAGGCAGGTGTTGAAAAATGAGAATACTTGGACACAAAGAGGGGAGCATCACATGCTGGGGTCCGTTGCGGGGGGCTACGGAGGGATAGTGGGAGGGAGGGTGGGGGAGGGATAACCTGGGGAGAAATGTCAGGTATCGGTGATGCGGGGATGGTGGCAACAAACCACCTTGCCATGAATGTACCTATGCAACAGTCTTGCATGATCTGCACATGTACTCCAGAATCTAAAGTACAATGTAAAAAAAAAAAAAAAAGGAATAACTGGACTTTAGGTAAAAAAAAAAAAAAAAAAGGGCAAAAATATCTAAACAAACACACCACATCAAAGATGATATGCAAATGGAAAGTAAGCATATGAAAAAAAAAATTAGCCGGGTGTGGTGGCGCGGGCCTGTAATCCCAGTTACTTGCGAGGCTGAGGCAGGAGAATCGCTTGAACCTGGGAGGTGGAGGTTGCAGTGAGCCGAGATCGCACCACTGCACTCCAGCCTGGGCAACAGACAGAGACTCTGTCTCAAATAAATAAATAAATATTATTAATAATAATAGAGCGGCAGAGCCTAGCGGGCAGGCGTCCAGCGGCGCGAGGCGGAGCACGGGCAGCCGGCGAAACTCCAAGGGCTGACCACAGCGGGGAGTGATCCACCAGGGGCTGCGGGAGCCAGAGACCGCAGCAGCTGGAGCTGCTGCAGGAGTAGCCCAGGGGACACCGCCCCTGCCTGTGCTCTGCCTTGGGCCACCGCTGCTCCCCAGGGGTCCGTGCGGGCCCACCTCTGAAGTGTCACGATGTCTGATCGGAAGGCAGTGATCAAGAACGCAGACATGTCTGAGGACATGCAACAGGATGCCGTCGACTGCGCCACGCAGGCCAGGCAGAAGTACAACTTAAGAGAAGGCCATTGCTGCCTATATCAATAAGGAATTTGACGAGAAATATAACCCTACCTGGCATTGTATCGTAGGCCGAAATTTTGGCAGTTACGTCACACACGAGACAAAGCGCTTCATCTATTTTTACTTGGGTCAAGTTGCAGCCCTCCTCAAGTCAGGCTAGTTGGCCGTGGTGAAGGTGTCAGTGGCTGCGGCAGCGATGGCAAGCAGGCGGCGTTGCTGGGACTGCTTTGCACTGGGGCCAGCATCACGATGTCCTCTCCAATGGCTGTTCTACCCTACTGCATGGACTGTAGTATACATCGCAGACGTCGCAGTAAACAAAACCAAACCTCTTTGTTTTGTTGCCTGGGGAAGGCTGCTTTATGCTTATTTTTCAAGATTTAAAAAAATTTTTTTTCAGTTGTATTGCACTAGGAAATATCTCTCACCTCTCCCTTTTCTCTTTCTCTATGCAAAATGAAAAGCCCTCCACAAAGACTAGGTGGCGGAAAGACTAGGAGGGCTGAGGAAAAGAAATAGGTCTCTGGAGGTGAAACTAAAACTGCAGCTGCCTCTTCCCGGCAGTGGAGGCTGCAGGGGGACAGTGTTGGGACTGTCAAGGAGAAAGGGATAGGAAGGAAAGTGGAGGGACTGATCTAGTACCAGGGAGATTATTCCACTGAACTGTGATTCTACGGCTTGGGGCAGAGGGTGGGGTGGGGATGCAGTCTTTAGGGGGCCCTGAGATGTGTTTGTGGTGTGTGGGAGTGGGGAGCAAACTTCTCTTGCTGTCTTTGTCAGAATTTCTAAGTAAGGGCTGTGGCTTGGTGGATGACCTTCTTTTTTTTTATGTTTTGGTTTTTTTTTTTGAAATTTTTTGAATTTTTTTTTTTTTTTTTTTTTTAAATATGGGGTTTCACCTTGATGGCCAGGCTGGTCTTGAACCTCTGACCTCAGGTGATCCACCCACCTCAGCCTCCCAAAGTGCTAGGATTACAGGCGTGAGCCACCCTGCCCGGCTGATGACCTTCTTTTGTTCCTCCTGCCAGAGATCATGATAGGAGGTTGTTGGGGGTAGGATTCACTTGTTTTTTTTTTTTTTTCCTTTACATTCTTCTGTCTGCTCCCTGCTTAGCCCTCAGTTTTCTCATTCCTCTGCAGTTGTCTTAGAGCAGCCCCTGTTGTTAGTTAGCTGGCAAGGGAATTTAAGGTGACTGTAGTTCCTTAGTTAGGTCTTAGCAATCAAACCATATCAATGTCTCCCTTGAGACTCCTGTGTAAATGTGTGTGTTTGGTGGCGGGGGTGGGGGGGGGCATTGAGGGGAGGGATCGGGGAGGACCGTTTGGAATCTCTAGGGTGTATGGGTAGGTAGGGGGCACACTTAGTTCTAAGTGGGCTTTTATGTTAAAAGCCTCTGGGGATATCTGTTTTAGAAATAAAGATAGGTGTCCCCTCCTTGCTGTCATCTAGACCAGACACTCTTGCTTGCTCTCTGGCTATCTGCTCCCTGGGAAGGCTTTAGGAGGACCACCCAGGACAGGATGACCATGCTACCATCTGCTCTGGAGCTGGGTCTCAGTGCAGAGGGACGGTGACCATGGATGTTTGCAGTCTCTGGTGGGAGGTGAGGATGGATGTGACAAAGAGCTGCAAGGAGCTTCTGGGGAGCCTTGGAAAAGGTCAGTCTTGCAGTGATGAAGCCAGATATCAGGAGACAGAGCGAGGACATGAGGGCATGAGGGAACGAGATTCCAAGGAGGACGAGGGGAAATCTTGTCTGTTATGAAATAGGAGTGGGGTGGGGTTTAGGGTGGGGTGGTGATTGCTATTGGAGTTGCTGATTCTTATGAGTGGCCTTCAAAACTCTCACATGTAGGGTTGACAGTGTAAGGGGTGGGGGGACCCAGCTTCTTTTATTTTCAAGTCCATTCTTGGGGCTGATGGGGAGGCAGGAGAATGCCCCTCCCTAATCCCTTAGAGTGTGTGCAGAGCTTGCTTTTTGATGTTGGTAGGGGAGTGGGACTGGGTGGTGACTGAGGTCCCTATATCAAACCCTTCAATGGGCACAAAACTGAGTGCTTGATTTTAGGTTTTATTTTGTTACGAATGTCCAAATCTGTGTTTTCCCCTGACCTCCCAGATTGTGTGGCCAGTTGAAAGTGTCTGGTTTGTGTTCATCTCTCCCTCATTTCTGGAGCAGGGCCTGAGATGCTGCCATATCTCCTATGCTCTGCATCCATGCCTCTTTTGGACATTAAAGGTTGATTGTCCAAAAAAATAATAATACATCATAATGAGGTATCATTTTACCTTAGAATAAGTATTATTAAAAAGCCAAAAAATTACAGATGCTGGTGAGGATGTATAGAAAAGGGAACTTGAACTGTTGGTGGAAATGTAAATTAGTTCAGCCACTATGGAAAACAATACAGAAGAAAACTAAAAACAGAACTACCATACCACCTAGCAATTCTTCTACTGGGCACTTATCCAAAGGAAATCAGTATAAGAGAAGGATAAATGCACTTCATGTTTCTGACAGCTCTACTGATAACAGCAAAGATAATCAACCTACATGTCTATCAACAGATGAACAGACAAAGGAAATGTGATCTACATACACAATGGAGGACTATTCAGCCGTAAAAAAGAATGAAATCATGCCACTTGTGGCAACATGTATGGAACTGGAGGACATTAAGTTAAATAAGCCAGGCACAGACACATATTACTTATTCTCACTCATATGTGGGAGCTGAGAAAGTTGATTTCATGGAGGTAGAGAGTAGAATGATAGCTATCAGAGGATAGGTAGGGCATATGAGTGGGAGTGGCTATGAAGAGAGGATGGTTAATGGGTATAAACATACAGTTAGATAGAATAAGTTCTAATGTTTGATACAAAGTAGCATGACTATAGCCAATAGTTAACAACAATGTATTATATATTTCAAAATAACTAGAAGGACTTGGAATGTTCCTTATAGAAATAAATATTCAAGGTGATGGATACCCCAACTACTCTAAATTGATCATCACACATTCTATGCATGTAACAATATCACATGTGCCCCATAAATATGTACAAATACTGTGCATTAATTAAAATTTAAAAAGCAAGACCATGGTATGTGCTGTTAATGAGAAACCCACTTTAAATATTAAGGTAGGTTAAAAGTGAAAAAATGAGGGGTAAAAACAACAGTGCATGCAGATACTGGTAAACTCCAAACAAGGTCCATCAATAGTAATAGTATTGTACCAATGTCAACGTCAAGGTTTCAGTAATAAGGTTATTTAAAACGCTCTATTTGGGGAAAGCTGGGTGAGATTACACAGAACTCTTCTCATGTCTTTACCAGCATCTAGAAAACTATAACAGACTAACTTGTTAGATTGTAAATAGGGTAAAATCTCATAGCAGACTTAGCAATTTCGTTGATAAAGAAATGATGCTGATAGACATGGCTTTCTGGATTAGGAAGGACAAGGCTCTGCAGGCCAGTTCAAGAAAAGAAGACTCCCAAGATCCAGTAATGAATACTATTGCCCAATTGGCAGGAGACCCTACTTCTTCCCGTTTAAAGCTGCTAGAAGCAGGACTGACATAAGTCACCCAAATAGTAACTTAATTGTTGCCCATTCTCTTCCAGGCAGAAAGAAGAAATGTTATCATGATAACAGAGCAGAAAGTCCCACGGCCCCAGCTAAACGGCAGTATGGCTGTGGCTGCTGAGGTGGAGAGTCCTCAAAGGTAAATTAATATCAGCAATGAAGGCTTCACTATTCAATAGAGCTTTGAGTGACCTGAAGACAGAAGTTAATCTGGTTGAATTAAGCATGAGTGGCCGCTTAAAAGTGAGTGAAGGAAAAGCCTTGCCTAATAGTATAAAGCCAAACACCTGGTCCTGTCAGTAGTCCAACCTGGTTTATAATCAGGACAGGGCTCTGGGTGCCCAAGTGGCCAAGGCTGGAAGACTGCAGGGCAGAACACAGTGGCATGAGCATGGACAGAAAGGGAGTTTGAACCATAATCCCGAAAAAGACATCCTGAATGCCATAATCTCAAATACTGAAATCCTGAAAGATCAAAATCTCTTAAGTCTAAATATACAGAAAATTGTAATCTCAAAATTTCAAAATCTTGAAAATATAATGTAGGGGGAAAAAAATCTTAAAAATTATTTTAAAAAAATTATTTACATTTTTAAAAGGGGATTTATTTGAGAAACATAAAAACACAAGAGAACACCTTGTAGGCCACTTCACACAATGAAATAGGCAATAACATATTTTTAGGCATACAAATGACAATTGCGTGGATATAACACTTATAAACAGATGAATTATATTCATAATGGGTGAAAAAGCAAAATATATAAATGCATATCACTATGGTTAATTGTGTACACCCAGCTTTGTAACTGCAGTCATCTGAAATACAATGATAGACAACCTAAGTCTTCTGACGAGATCAATCAAAAACTTCAATGGGGGCCAGGTGCAGTGGCTCATGCCTGTAATTTCAGCACTTTGGGAGGCTGAGTTCCCAAAAATTGATGCTTCAGGTCAAGAGTTTGAGACCAGCCTGGTCAACAAGGTGAAACCCTGTCTCTACCAAAAATACAATACCTATGATCCCAGCTACTCAGGAGGCTAAGGCCGGAGAATCACTTGAACCCAGGAGGCAGAAATTACAGTGAGCCAAGATCATGCCACCGTACTCCAGCCTGGGCAACAGAGCAAGAATTCATTTCAAAAGAAAACAATAACAGCAAAAAAAACCACCAAAAAAACAGAACTTGGCTGGGCACGGTGGCTCACGCCCACATTTCCAGCACTTTGGAGGGCTTTGAGTAGAGAAAGAAAACTAAAACTGTTAGGGGCCAGACAGAGCTGAGCTGGCAAGTCAAACAGTCAAAGCTTTAATCACTTACTGAAATAGGAAGAGGTTAAACTAGAGAAAGCACCAACTCTCTTCTATGCTATCCAAGCCCCTAAGTTTTTGATCAGGAGCTGGACACCTCAAAAATAATGTCACCAGGGCTCTTTAGGCCAATTCAATATATGATAATAGAATTCATATATTTTATGCCTGCACTTCTTAGTCTACATCTTATTCCATCTCACTCTCAAGGAGTACTGCACAGACTGACCCCCGCCCCCCAACCCAGGGTGTCCAGAAGTAATATAGATCTTCAGGAGGAGAAGTTTCAAAGACAATGGCTGCCTGAGTATTCAGAGAGGCAATGGCTCAGCATTAACAATCCCAACAACTGCCTGACCCAGCCACCATGTACGTCTTAATATGTTAACAAAAGAAGGCAGCTATTAACCTGCTAAGCTTTTGTTGAAACTTAATGTGACTTATGTCGGTCTTGTGACTCTTTGGCCTGACATCCCCATTTTGGGGTGGGTCAACTTGGACATGATGACTAACAAGGTGAAAAGAATCTAACAAGCCTCGCTAGTCAAAGAGAAGTAGTATAGCTGGCCTGGCCGTAGCAGCTTTTTGGTGCTACATGAAAAAATGGCAGCTATCCTTTTGGAGGTAAACTGTATGGT
>CAUYLG010023703.1:0-76416 GCA_963573385.1 Cacajao melanocephalus | reverse complement strand
TTGTTAAGCACAATTATTGGCATAAAAGAGGTTTTTAATACCCATTTTTAGACTGCATTCTAGCCTGGGCAATAGAACAAGAATCCCGTTCTCTCTCCCTCTTTCTCTTCCTCTTTCTTTCTCTCTTACATTCTTTTCTTTCTTTCACTCTCACTTTCTTTCCTCTCTTTTTTCTTTAAAAAAAAAAAAAAAAAAAAAAAGATGCCGTAGCCATAGCCCAGTAGGAAGGCTTCCCAAGAACAGTGGCAAAGAGAGGAGCAAAGGGGCCGGAGTCACGGAGGAGGGAGAACTGGCAGAGGGGGCAAGATGTGGAGATACTGGGGGAGACGGAGGATAGCTTTTGGGGTATAAAATCAGTAGTTGGCTTTGGACCATGTTAAGTTGAAAATGCCTCTTAACCATCTCTTAGGGAGATGTTGAGTAGACTCAGGGGAAAGGTGAGGGCTGGAAATATCGATTCGGGTGTCATCTGTGTATCAGTGAACAAGCACAGGTGCACACAATCTGGGTCAGAGAGGGAAAACAGTGAGGGCGCAGTGCCATCAGCACGCCAGGCACTGGGTCAAGCATGCGGACAGGGAGGTCGGGGCTTAGAATAGAAGGAAAAGAGATGCTTAAAGGTTATTTAAAGGATGACTCTCCAGCCTTAAAGGTGAAGGCAAAAAGTTCCAGTTGAAATCTTGGACGACTTCAAGGCTGATGTTACCTTACGGGAAGTAATTATTAATGGATTTTTAAATTTCTTTGCAGACAATATAGATAGAACTGGAGGTCATTATGATAAGTGAAATAAGCTAGGCAACAGAAAGACAGACTTTACACGTTCTCATTTATTTGTGGAAGCTAAAAATCAAAATAATTGCACTCATGGAGATCCAGAGTAGGACTGTTACCAGAGGCTGGGAAGGGTAGTGGGGAGTAGGATGGCTAGTGGAAAACAAACAAACAAACAAAAAACAGAAAGAGTGAATAAGATCTAGCATTTGATAGCACAACAGGGTGACTATAGTCAACAATAATTTAATTGTACATTTTAAAATAACTGGAAAGTATAATTGTATTCCTTGTAACACAAAGCATAAATGCTTGAGGTGATGGATATCCCACTTACCACGATGTGATTATTATGCATTGTGTGCCTGTATCAAACTATCTCATGTACCCCATATATATATATATATATATGTACTATATACCCACAAAAAATAAAATGTTTTAAAAATAAATTTCATTGCAGAATTTTTTAAATAACTGATGAAAGTACATGCTTTTTATTATCAAAAAGAATATTTTTGCCTTAGTGGAAAGAACTCAAAATTTTGTCTCATGGTATTTTATCATCACATGGTGATGTCCGTTCAACTCCGGGGCCTGAAAATTTCCTACTCCTCTGCCTTCCTCATGTATCTTGAACAGTCCATATCTGTAAACTGGCTCAATTGTTTCGAAAGTGGGCAGCTTGCAGAGTTGGAATAAATTCAAATTCAAATGCCCAAGTTCACCTTCCTGCTTTAATTAATATAATGGAATATTTCAGCTTTGGTCAAGATTTTTAAGGCCATAAGGTCATCATCCTAAATATCAGTGGTCTTTGTCCCCCATGGAGAGGGATGGATAACTGAAGACGGCTGCTCCATTGAGTCTAGCACTTACATGCACAGTTGTGGGCTATTTGGCTTATATTTTTTTAAGAATTCCCTTTGCTTAATACAAGTTAAGTCTTGTCTAATCATTTCCCAAGGGGATACATATTCTTCCAACTTGGGTCTCTTTCTCTTAATGGAGGAACCTCCTCAAGACAAGGAGCCTTGTCTCTGGGAATGGTCCACTCATCATTACCACCCAGACCCGACGCCTGAGAGCCGCCCTCCATCTCCCCAACATTCGCACATTCACCAGCTCCACCAGTTCTCCCTCCTCGGTGACTCCGGCCCCTCTGCTCCTTTCTATCCCCCTTTGCCACTGTTGTTGGGAAGACTTTCCCACCTGGGCTATGGCTACAGCATTCTAATTGGCCTCCCTGACTCTCATCTCATTCTCTTCTAATCCTGCCCCCACCATTTCCAGAATGATCTTTCAAAACTGCACAGTCCTGTTTAAAATCTGCAGCAATTTTCTATCCCTTTAAGAATCTCAAATCTTTAGCACCTCCTGTTTGGACTCGGTTTTCCTCTCTAATCTTCCCTTTTATCAAAATCCTAACGTGCTTTAGAACTCCCAATTGTCAAAATGCTTTCAGTTTCCCTAAACAGCCTCATTTCCTCTGTGCTTTTACACAAGTGCTTCCATGCTTTGACCAAGCTACAGCCTCTCCTTTCAATGATCTTCATCATTCTTCAAGATTCAATGCAAGCATCAGTTTCATTGGCTTGTCTTCCCAACTATCTCCACCAGTGCTAGACTGAGTACTTCTATCCTCTTCACTCTGATAGACTCTTACCTTCCCTCCATCCTGCCCCTCATCCCACTGAATCGTAACTTTTAGACTTATGCCTTGCAACACACGTGTGCCCATGTGCACATGCACACATGCGCACACATGCACACACATACACACATACATAATAGAGAATCCTTTAGCCATTTTATTCCACGTACCTAGCAGAGTGTTGCAGGGTACAGTAAACATTCACAAGCTCTGAATTAAATGAATAAAATAATAAGTTTTTAAATGTATGAATGAATAAATTAAGGTTTGAGGTTTATTGGGCCCTGACCATTTGAGATGTTAATGTAAGGAGCTAAATGCATAACAGAAATCTATTTCCTCTTTAAATCCTTTAAACAGCCATTCATTATTCCCCTCTCCACAAAGGCTTTTCATTGAAAACTTTCCACATAAGACCTTCTATCAATAGAACAAAGCCAGAACCCATGGCAGAGGTGAATAAACTCTACCCATTACCAACCAATGGCATTAGCAGCCACTTTCATATCAACACTTTTAACTCTTGGAGCAAATGACTTCAATAGTCTTTTCTAACCCAGGCTTCTCAAAAGTCAAGAAATTTGTCTAGTACATACCTGTACAGAAGCCACAAAGAATAAGTGCTTTCCAAAAACCTTCCTTCACTACCAGGGACTATTGAAGCATGTGGAATACTACCGCAAAGAAAATAGAACCAGAGGGTCCAGCTCTCTTTGGCACAAGGCCTGATCCACTCAAATGCTGGAAGAGCTTCATGGTGCAGTGTGATTTAGAGAGGCTCTGCGAAGGCCTTCCTGTTTAAATATGTCTCCTCACCCAAGGGCCACAATCCTTGATCTCCATCAACAGAGAAGTCCCCCTTGAGGTTCCACATCAGTCTTTCTAATAGCAAGTGTTCCTAGGAGGGAAAGTACGGCAAAATTCTACCACCCAACACATGAACCACTTTCTCCAGAACAAGAGGTCCCTCGTGTAGGCCAAGGGTACAATGGGAACTTGGAACAGAAAGAAAAGACTTAGAAAGGGCAGCAGGACACCAAAGTGACATCTGACTTACCTTCACAGCCACGCTTGTCCGGGTTCGTTGCTATCTGATTGACGGGTGTGGGTGTCCTTGGATTAAAGAAGTTCTCTATACTGGCCTTTCCAACCCCACTAAGCAAAATGGACTAAAGATTGTTGGTTTTGTTATTGTTGTTGTTTTGTCTTGAAACCCCAACTCTCCTATGACTTCTACAGGGTCCTGGCCAATGTCTGTGTCTGAATAAGATTTCAAAACCCTGTGAATCAAACCACATGAGGAGTTTCCCAGCCTTGCTGAAGTGTGTGTATCCAATGACAAATGAAATGGCCTCATGATCCTTTTCAAAGGCATGATTTTCTCAGAAGTTCCATGAAACTGTCATTTCCGCCCCCACCCCACAGAAGGCAGAGCAAACCTGCTTTTCAGGATTTATAAGTGCATGCAACTCGACTGCAGTCTCCAAGGTACCCAATGAAGCTGATTTGCACTGATCTCCAATAATGCCCATGAATAATGCACATTTCAAACATGTCCTGAATAACACTTTAAATAGAAAGAGATGGTGTTATGTCATGTCTTCCAGGGAATGGGTTCAAAGTGCACAGCAAACAAATTAAACAGATGAAGAAAGCAGGGCAGAGGGGGAAACTCATCAGAGAAATGCAGCATTAATGAAGGGATGTGCTCAGTGGGAAGAGGCTCAAGGTAGCTGAGGCAGTGGTCTTGCAAAAGGTTTTGACAAGAATAAGGTACTAACTGCATCAGTGTGACATTTGATAAGGCCGCCCTTGAAGCAGGCAATTCTTGCCAAGGTAGGATCTGGGGAGGCAGGGATCACATGGAAGGGAGTGGAAGGCATATACTCTATCAGAAACGATTAAGAGTGACCCCCCAGGTACCCTTTATATCCTAGGAAAAGCCTACCAGCAACTTAGTATGGTGAGATTTCTCCTGACTGCTTGTAGAAGCTATCAAAGTTTGCTAGGTGGCGTGGATTATCAAAATTGACCCACTTGCTCTCTCTGATGCACAATCACCACTCCTGGTGAAAGGCAGGTCTGTAGTAGCATCATCAGTGTCACTGAAGCAGTGTGCTGTACCTATATTCAGGCATTTACCCTGCCAGTATTGATCATGGCTTTCTGCAAGCCCACCTCCAGCCCCCATGAGAACTAGGCTACCTTTGGCCTTAACACTGACTTACACTCACTTGTTCAAATGCCCATAGTTGCTACATTCAAGAAGGGCATAAAGAGTAAGCAAAACAAAAAATTATTACTAAAAAAAGAGTAAAGTAGAAAGCCAAATGGATTAAGTCACTTTCCCTTTGGTTTTCCATATTGGAGAGGTCAGCTTTGAGTTGTCACCTGTGATCAAAGGAGATAGGGCTGGGTGTTACACAGATACTGAGTGTCTACCTGTAAGCCAGCAGCCTCAGCCAGGTGCCAGGATTAGACCAGGTGCCTGGCGATGGGTAGAGAGTCATTCTCAAGTGTTCCAGCCACGTTCCCTGCCTAGGAGTTTAGCACAGGCCAAAAAGAGGAGAGAGTGACAAAGTACAAAAACCAGATGTTCATTGCAGGCAAGGAATAACAGATAGTAGTAGATTCCAAGAAGAGCCTCCCAGGAATCATGTCCCCCTAAACCTCAAAGAAAAAAGTGGGAACCCCCTGACATACACTAGAGTTCTGACTCAAGCCTATGAGAAGGCTGACCACTCTTTCCTGAGCTCCCTGCTCAGGTTGTGTCCAGGGCCAAAGAGGAAGGCAGAACCTCTCAGTGCTCAAAGTTGGAGAGCAAAGCCAGGTAGAGAAGGACGTCTTCTAGAGAGTGCACTGGACCAAGAAGTAAGCGTTTCTGAGCACATGCCCACTGGCATCACTCTGTTAAGGGCTGGAGATAAAGTTCTGAGTCTCAGGAGAATGACATTTTCAAAAGAGTTCACACTGGACCAAGGAGCAAGTGTTTCTGAGCAGGTGCCCAGGGGCAGCTAGGGGCCGGAGAGAAAGTTCTGAGTCTCAGGGCTTAAAAGCAAGTGAAGGAGACAGCAACAAAACGACACTGAGAAGTGCATCATGTTAGCTGTGGCCTTTGTAGGAGCGCCTCAGAAACAGCCAGTCACGATGCAGGGTTTTGATTTCACAACTTCCAGCCAGAATGTCAGTATCCACTAAAAGCCTTTGGTTGTGGGTCTCAGGGAAGCATTTGCTGTGATAATGGGTATTCGGACATTTCGATTAATGACTGGCTCCCATGCTGTGCCTAATCCCCATTCTCAAATAAAAGCAGGTGAATTTCTTATCTTCTGGTGGGAAGAGGCAGTGAGGAAGTGGCTGATTTGTGACTGTTTATTCTTTCTCCATTCAGCTCCTTGTGACCGTACAGACCAAGTGAAAAGCAATGTTTTCATTGCTTGCCAATTACCCACATTTATATTGTTGAATTTTTGGATCCCACTCATCTTGTTATCTTGTTTAGTCCATTCTGACTATGAGATATCTCGTTACTCTACTTATAGGTAAGAGTAAGAGAATGTAACAGCACTTCAACAATATGTATTTATAACCAAGTACCCCCATTTTTTTCTAAGAAAAAATGAATGAGTTACTTTTGAAAAAATTATTGTCTCTACTTTCCTCCTTTCCTCTTTCTGCCTTTTCCCTGCTTCCTACTTAGCCATTTATTTATTTATTTATTTATTTATTTATTTATTTATTTTTATAAAGACGGGGTTTCACCATATTGTTCAGGCTGGTCTTGAACTCCCAACCTCAGGTGATTCACCCGCCTTGGCCTCCAAAGTGCTTGGATTACAGGCGTGAGCCACCACGCCCAGCTCTACTTAGCCCTTTAGAAATGCAAATACATCCTTTCACCTCACCTTCACCAGATATTCCCTACAAGGCAAGTTCATCTAACTCTGTGATCCAAGAGAGATCTCTCCTCCGGAGTTGGCAGTCGATTTGCAGAACAAAGCATGCCTACCTTGGAACTGTCATCCTCCAGGGGGTTGCCGCAGGACTCTCACCCACCAGGAAGGCATGTTGAAAGAATGCCCACTTGGCCACTTTTACAACTTATTTCTTCCCACGAAGGTGCCAGCTCAACTGTCCAATAGTTAAGGCAACTAGCTAGCATGGGACATCCTGTCCTTGCTGGCTTCCTCCTCTGCCTTATAAAAGTGCCCATTTTATGCTCCAAAAGCAAAGTGGCACATTTAAAGGCAGGACTTCTGCACCTCTTCCCCTAAGCTAGCTTCAGAATAAATCACTTTCTTTTATCCCATACTTTGCTCTTGTTCATTGGACTCTGCATGCAGCAAGCAACAAACCTGCTGTTCAGTTACATATTCAACGTGGACTGTTAGGCACAGCACTGGTACGGGTGGGAACAAGACAGGCAGTTCCCTACCACTAGGAATTCACAGGCCAGAGGCAAAGACAGGCATGAAACAAGTAATACGAATACCAGTGGTATGGAGAGAAAGCATAAGATGTATGGAGCAGCATTTGGAAGGATAAGTCATATTAATCTAACTTTTATCATCCCACTTTTGCTTTTAAAAAATAAATGAAAAGGAATCAAAGAAGTAAGGAAGGGAGAGAAGGAGGAAAGGAAGAAGACAGGAGAAAAAATTTTAAGACAGGCATAAGGAAAAGTGGCAATTGGTACCTGACATTAGTGACAAAGAGGTAATAGGGAGGGGTGAGGACTGTGGTAAACCTAAAGCTCATCGGAAGTCTAAAGGAAATTCCTCTAGCTAATTGCTTCCAAGTACAATGGCAGAACTGTTATTTCCAGATCTTCCATTAAGAAAAAAAAAAAACTCAAATT
Organism: Cacajao melanocephalus; assembly: GCA_963573385.1. Lineage (NCBI taxonomy): Eukaryota > Metazoa > Chordata > Mammalia > Primates > Pitheciidae > Cacajao > Cacajao melanocephalus. The sequence goes on along the minus strand of CAUYLG010023703.1, from coordinate 69,130 downwards.
CTGACTTGTTTTAGGTGAACTCCTCTGAATTATAAATGTTGACTGATATTTAAAAATTAATAAATTATATGCAGGCCAAACCAAACACCTCAGCTGGTGAAAATCAACCCTTTAGGAGCCAATTTGCAATCCCTGCTTTAAATGCTCTCATGGAATGTTATGGATCTCTGAGTGTGGTGCCAGACAGATCCGATTATTTCAGACCTTCTTTCTCCACAGCATGATAATGCCTCACACAAATTTCACATTCCTTATGTCTTTCTGCATACAAACTGATTTAGCATTTTACCTTAGCTTTTGCTAAGTCAGAAAACTGTCTTTTGGGTAGGACATTGGACCAAATAACTTTAAAGATCACTTCTGAATCTCATTGATAACCCATATCTTGAAATTAGGAGAATAACAACAGAACAAGGATAGAGCCAAGAATGCATGAAGTGCTTCACTTCCAATGAGTTCATTTGTGTTACCTGCTTTGAATTACTCAGAGTATTGTTACAGCAGGTAGCTAGCCAGCCTATGAGGAGGGCAGGAAAGGGCTCCCCCCATACCCTCACCAGGAAAGTCACGTGACCATCAGGCCCTAGTCAGGCAGTTGTTAACTCTCTCTCTAAAATAGTAATTGGTGACAGCCAGCACCAGAGAAAGGCAGTCTCCCTATATAGATTTAAAAAATACCTGTAACTGGTGATTGGCAGCTTTCAGGAGTTGGGCAAGTGAGCTCAAGCATGAGCATTAAGAGACAAAATGGCCTCACTTGTCCTTCTGGGGGCACTCCCACCAGAAAAGGGAAGAAAGCCTCAGGTGCACATGAGTACAACTTCTCAAACACACTGCGCATGCTCACTTCCCAAGCGCAAGGAGGGCATTGCACATGCAGGCAACCCACCCTAAGGGAAGAATCATGGGGAAAGGGATGCAATTCCCTGGAAGTAAGCCAGTATATAAAACCCCAAGTCAGAAGGTCAAACACTGCACTTGACCTCCAAAGTACCTGCTTGGATCTTTTCCAAGTGTACTCTCTACCTTCCCTGCTCTAAAGCTTTTTAATAAACTTCCACTCCTGCGCTGAAACTTGCCTTGATCTCTTTTTCTGCCTTATGCCCCTCAGTCAAATTCTTTCTTCTGACGAGGCAAGAATTGAGGTTGCTGGCGACCTGTATGGATTGCCACCAGTAATCAATAAAATCATTGAACCCTAATAGTATTCATTTTATTTATGTAGGAAAAATTATCACCTATTTGTCTTCCCATCCACTTTTTCTTGATGCTCCTGCTAGAGATTATAGACTTCCCTGATAATGTAGGGCATTTTAATTTGCTGACCAACCATAAACGTCACCCATAGGGTGAACATGTGCAAAACTGGAGAGGGTGTGTGCCCAGAGCACCGTGTCTACCATGTGTTGGGGGTGGGCTCTGAAGTGGGCATAGATTTTTTCAGAAATTTACCATTTAGCCAGAGAGAAAGGATCTTCTGATGAAAATGTTAGCAGAAAAGCCAGTGCTCACTTGGGGACAAATAAAGCTGGGAGACAGATGAGAGGTGCTGTGGAGGTGGAGTATTTTTCATAGCAAACGTGGATTGAGCTGGGCCCCTGGGGAGATGAGTCATATTTGAAAATGCTGAGGGGAGGAAAGCAGGTGACAATACTAGGCATTTCCCTCTTCTGATTTTTAGGTTTAACTCCATTTGGCAGCCTGAGAGAATGCAGTCGGGAAAAATGTGGGAAAGACACTGAAGGGCAGTAAAGGAGAACCCAGGACAACCCAGTCCCAACCTTGTTTTCCACTCTTGGCCTCAGGCCCCAAGACTCTGGGACCGGGATACAAACCATGCAGTATCTGGGTAGGAAACAGCAGTGTAAGGCAAACAGAATGAGGGCCTCTGCTCTTTGTTTCCCTGCTGCCTGATTTACATATCTCTGGGCTGCAAGCAGAAGCCCCAGGTCCACAGTGCAAGGCTTTGAAGGCTTCCCTCAGGCACCCTCTGTGAGAGGACCCTGCTGGCTGGACTTGGCTCCCAGCCATGGGAGGCCATAGAGCAGAGGCGAGACCTGGGAAGGCAGAGGATGCCTGGAAGCCCCAGCCCCCTCCTCCTATTTGCCTGAAGGTCTGGAGGGCACTTTCCTGAACCAGTACAAGCAAAACAATGAAAGTCATCTGCAGGCAGAGGCAGCACAGTGGGGTGTGCGGAGAGTCACAATGGGGAGGCAGAGTGGGGAAGGAAGACAGAGAAGCCCAGAGGGAGAGCCCATTTGGAAATAAGGAGAAGGCTTTGAACTTGCAGATCTCTCCAACTGAGGCAAAACCCACACTAAACCAGCCCCAGCTGGGTGCCGCAGGAGTCTGTGAATACATTTGAGGGGGAGAATGAGATGACAGTTCCTTATTCTTAATGCATTCACCCCAAGGTGCTGCTGGGCATCTGTTCCATAATTAACCAGACTCTCCCCTCCACCACCCCCCTGCTTCCCCTTCACCTCCTCCTGTGGCTGCTCAGACATTTGCCATATTTATTCCCCCACCCTACTTTTCAAAGAGCCCTCTGGATGAGTTTGCTGGTCTGGGTCTTTTTTTTCTTCCTCTGTCTCACCAGTTCTGGGCAGGGTGACAGCCATCCTTGGCTGAAGGGGTTTGTGAGCATCCCACTTCCCAGAGGCCGCTGCGGTAGCCCATCCTCCTCACCCTAGCCAATCGGTGGAACATCTGTTCTCCCCTCAGTGAGACTCAGCGAGGCAGGAAGGCGGAAGGGCATAGCAGGGTTATCCGGGAGGGCCATTTTCCATCAACATGTGATCTCTTGTCTCCCTCCCCCATGATCCGATATGAAAATCACATCAGTAATGAAAACTGATGGCACTACATGGCATGTAGAAAATCCTAAGAATTTCTTTCCAATAACAATATTATATTATGAATGACAATAATACATATTTTAGATGGAAGATCACAGGAAGTTGTCTCGTTATTATTTATTCTCAGCCTCTGTGTCCACATGTAACACATACTGGGCATTCAATACATGATCGTTGAAGACATGGATCATGGCTTTATCAAGTACTTTACAAAAGTTGTCTCTACACACGCTACTCATGAGAAATAGGTAACAGAATCTCCACTTTAAGGTGAAGAAAATTGAGGCACAGAGAGGTTGAGTAACTTCCCCAAGGTCACACAGCTAGTAAGAGACTAAGTCAGGACTTGAACACAGACCTATGACACCATGCCCGTGATTTCTCTGTTATGCCATGCTACCAGGCCACTTCCCTGCATGAAACACTTCAGGAAGTCCCTGATAATAGATTTGCTGTTTCCTCTAGCTACAGTGTCATTTTACTAACTCCCACTCATCGCTCAACTTCAAAGACTCAGTGAAGACATCTACTGATGTGTCTTTTATTGATGAATATTAGCATGAATCATTTTGTTTAACTCAATATCACTATTGCATATCACAAATACTTAGCACATGGTAGACATTCAATAAATGTTTTTGAATTTCCATTTTACAGAAAACGTTCCTGAGATTCAGAGATGGGACTAACTTACTCAAGACCACACAGCTAGACTATGTAAAAACTACAATTTCAATCCAAAGCTTTTGACTATGAGTGTAGGAGGCTTTCCAGTAACCCATCAACCACTGAGCTTCATTTTATATTAACAAATGAAGTTCTGTAATTGTGGTGATTTCCATTTTTTTCTGACAGCTTCTTAATATATGACCAACTAATAATCATCAACTTGAGTTATTTCAGTTTTTATTATAAGAAATGTAATACAAGTTGATTAAAATATTAGAGAACAATGAGAAAAAATTAAAATGATAATCTCAAACATTTAAAATTAATATTTTCCTGCAGTCTGTTTATGCCTTTTTGAATAATTGAGATCTTAGTCTTTACATGACTTAGAATCTTGCTTTTTGAAAACTAAATATTACAACATAAACATTTCCCTATTTACTTCAATAATTTCCCTATTTACTACTTAAAATCATCATTTAATATGCTTTGATAATCATTTTTAATGACTAAAAAATATCCACCATATGGAATGTCAATAAATCATTGCCCCACAATTGCTGGACAATTTTTGACTCATAAAAAATCATAGTACAGGCCGGGTGAGGTGGCTCATGACTGTAATCATAGCACTTTGGGAGGCCGAGGCAGGCGGACCACGAGGTCAGGAGTTTGAGACCAGCCTGGCCAATATGGTGAAACCCTGTCTCTACTAAAAGTACAAAAATTAGCTGGACGTGGTGGTGTGCGCCTGTCGTCCCAGCTACTTGGGAGGCTGAGGCAGAAGAATCGCTTGAACCCGGGAGGCAGAGGTTGCTGTGAGCAGAGATCACGCCACTGTACTCCCGCCTAAGTAACAGAGGGAGACTTTCTCTCAAAAAAAAAAAAAAATCATAGTACAAATCACATTGTTTTCTTTCTGAATTTCAGAACACTTTTTGAAATAGTTTTCTAGCAGAGAAATTATTGAGTCAATGGGTATGAACATTTTCAAGGCTCTTAACATAGATTGCCAAATTGCTTTGCAAATGAGTTGTACTAATTTTTGTTTCTACTAACAGTGATTTGGATATTTCCATCACTTTAAATTTGCTACTTTCTTTAAAATACACACACTTAATCACAATGCTTTGAATGGCAATATGAAAGAAATTTTAGAGGTGATTTAGCTAGCATCTTCTACTCCCTCTTTTATGCATTAGACAACCGAGGTCCAGCCATTCAATGGTGTGTTCAAAGTCACAGGAACACGGAGGGATGAGCTGAGCAAGAACCAGCTCTTCTGACCCCCACTTCTCTGCACTATCTCCCAGGGATCTGAAAATCATTTTAGAGCCTATTTATCTGCTCAACAGAAGTGTTGCAGAGTTGCCATCACCTGACATCTTAATTTGGATTCTGCCTTCAAGGGAAGCAGCTTTCGAAATATTTGGACCAGCCAAGTAACAAATTTCCCCGCCGTCATGAGAAAAGGGTATTTCCTGATAACAGTCTTCTATCTGCCAGGGTTCTGCAGGGAACCTTGTATCTACTTATCACTCCTTGCTGGCTCAGGCTTCTGGAACTCTGTTAGCCCTGCTTGACATGCACCTTGGCAGCTTTCACTGGATCCTTCCTGTGAGCTTCTGCCTTCCCTGTCCCTGCTCAGCATGATGGCAACCTACCTTATTTTCAACCTCAGGCCGAGCAGAAGTGTTGTTCCTGCCCATCTGCCATGTTGGCCAAATTTCCCTGATTGCTAAGTAATTCCAGGCTCTTCTCAGAAGGGCTGAGTGAGCTGCAAGTTAAGCCTCTACTCGAAGTCCTTGCCTGGTTCTCAGTCATTATCAGAGCTAGAGTGGGGTATGCAGATACACTTCCTGCACCAGGGGCCAGACGCCCAGTTTGGGCTGGGTGCTCACTCAAAATATAGCCTGCACAGTTCTGTGGGAGGCAGAATGCATACATCACCAACATAGCATTGCAGGTGACTTCAATACCTAGCCTCTTCCCTCTAAACCATGTTATGCCATGGCCATGCAAACTCTTCTAAAATATTGCTCACATTGACTTGTCTCTGCTTAGAAACCTATCCATTACTGTGAGCCAAAAACGGCTAGCTTGGCTTTTAACCCCCTTCCTATATATAACATTTGTCTTCCACTAGTTACTCCTAGTTCATTGTGTGTCAGCCTAGAGAGAAAGGGCATACAAAGAAAGGGGAGAGGCCAAATGAAATGAGACAGTTACAGGCGAGGATATAATTCAGCCTGGTTGTAGAAGAGAAAGCATGTTCTGGGGATAGTAAGGGGGTGGGTGCTGTCTACTTTGCCTAAAATGTTCTTTCCCATCTTCTCCCTGGTGGACCACTCATTCTTCACAGCCCAGTTCATATGTCACCTCTGAAGCGTTCCATAACCTACCCTGCTTCCAAACTTCAATTGCTTTCCTGACTAGTCCTAAAGCTCTTGGTCCATACCTCTGCCATGCCATTTTGCACATCAAAATAACACATTCTGTAAATGCCTTACTCCTCTACAACTAAATACGCATACTATTTTTTTTAACATGGGCCTATGTCTGTTTCTGTTTTTTATCCCCAGTGTCTAGTATCTCTTCCAATGGGTGGATGACCGAACATGTGTTAAAATAAGGAAAACAATATGTAAGTCGGGATTATTGCTGGATGGAATAAATGAAAGAGTGAATGAATGAATGAGTCATAGCGTTATGACTTGAAAAGAGTTGCTTGAGGAATTCTCCAGGTATTTGTTGTAACTGTGCTACCTGTGATAGCCCAGTTACACACATACATTGGCAACATAGGTTGGCACTTTTAAAAATCAGGATATGGGCATGCAGCCGTGTGATTGGTTGTTTTGCAGAACATTAAACATGGACTATAATAAATAAGAATTTATCAATAAACGAGCTTGATAGTTTTTTTTAGAAGAGCACTGGGACTAAAATTGCAACATGTAAGCTCTACAGCCAGAATATTCTACCTACCCTTGGCCAGCTAGAAGCAATTCTCTTTTTTTTCCATAGCACAGCAGACATCATGAACCACAGGTTGTCACTTCTAGGCACCTGTGACGTTCTCTAACCAGTCTCATATATAAGAGAGGACAGTTTGAGTACAGAGCTAACCATTCAGTAGCAAGGAGAAAATTCAGAGATTCAGGTTCCATACATCTCTTGACCTGATCTCTAGATGAATTGCCACCACTAAAAACATCCATGGCAGAATTATGTCTGGTCAGGCATTTGAAGAAGGCTTTGTACACTCTAATTTAAGGATCTTTGGGAAAATGAGACACTGTCATTTAACACAATCTTTAAATCGCATGGAGTCATTCTTGCCAAGTGATCTAAGGGTTGCTGGTAGAACATCAGTCAATTTTTGCCCTTTTCTTCTTCTAGATGCATGTCTAAGCTTTGTAATTGAATCTATATATGGCTCTGGGGTATTTTTAAAATCTAGAGGTTGGAAATACTTATTGGAAGAGGTGGCTTACAGGTTGGGGGCTTGGCATTGGCAGCAGCAAAGGGACTCCGAGAACATGGCAGAATTACGGTTGGCCAGAAGCGGAGGGAATGTGGAAAAGGCCAGGTTTGGCTTAAGAGCCTAGCGTCAGCTGCTATAACCTGGCAAAGGGATAAGTAATTTTTTCACAGCCAGCAGTAAAATGAAACTTATGGAAACAATAAAGTAAATGTTCTGTCTAGCCAGTAAGTCAAATTAGAGAAGATTAGATTTTTCCAACCATGTCTGAAAATCAAGGTGGCTTGGTGGTCTAAGGATAGCCAGGAAATTAATAATATTTCAGGTTCTGAGTTAATGATATATATCAAAGATTGGCCAATGATGGCCCCAGGTCAAATCCAACCCACTGCACATGTGTAGGCTCACCAGGAAGGAATGGGTTGTTTGTTTGTTTTTTGTTTTGTTTTGTTTTTTGAGATGGAGTCTTGCCCTGTCACCCAGGCTGAAGTGCAATGGCGTAATCTCAGCTCACTGCAACCCCTGCCTCCTGGGTTCAAGCGATTCTCCTGCCTCAGCCTCCCAAGTAGCTGGGATTACAGGCACACCACCACACCTGGCTAATTTTATTTTGTATCTTTAGTAGAGACAGGGTTTGACCATATTAGCCTGACCTCACGATCTGCCCTCCTCAGCCACCCAAAGAGCTGGGATTACAGGCATAAGCCACTGCACCCAGCCTTTGATTTTTACATTTTTAAATAATTGAAAAGAAAAATCAAAAGAAGAATACTATGTTGTGACACATAAAAATCATTTGAAATTTGGATTTCAGTATCTATAGATAAGGTTTTCTTGAAACTCAGTCACGCTTATTCGTTTATGTAGTGTCTAAAGCTGCTTTTGTGCCACAATGGAAGAGTTAAGTGGTTGCAAAAGAGAGCACAGAGCTTGAGACGCCTAAAATGTTTATTTGCTATCTGTCCCTTTTCAGAAATAGTTTGCTGACTTCTTATATCTATGGTCAAATTAGATTAGCTCAGGGCCCATTCCTGATGTGGTAAAGGCAACCTGTAACACAGCACAAGGAAGAAAGCTTCAAGTGAGAAAAGAATTTAGACCATCCCTGGTCTAGCCTCCTAGTCCATAGAATGTCTGCAAGAGCCACCCAGACATGGGGACTAACAATTCCAAGAATCCCAGCTCATTATCAAACACCTTGACTCTATCTATTAGGGAAAAATGTTTCTGAGGTTGCACTAAGACAATTCCTACCCTCATCCCAGTGTGGGCTTTTTTTATCTATAAATGTTTTCTACACTGAAAGGGCATTAATCACAGTCCTTCTTGGTCAAACAGTGGACTCCTACCCCATTCCATGGGTTAGCACTTTATATCTGAAGGAGCTTTCATATTCATCGTCTAATTCTTCCCTTAAAACATCTTCCCAGGAGCAGAGCTGCATAATTATCCCTAGTACAGACAAAAAAATCTAAAGGTTGATGTTATGGACTGAATTCTGTTTCCCCAGAGCAAATTCACATGTTGAAGCTTTAATTCCCAATGTTACTTACTGTATTTGGAATAGGGCCTATAGGGAGGTAATTAAGGTAAAATGTGGTCACAATGGCAAGGCCTTAATTCAATAGGACTGGTGTTTTTATAGGAAGGGGAAGAGACACTCGCAGGGCTCCCCTGACCTGCACAGAGGAAAGGCCATATGAAGACCTAGGGAGAAGGCACCATCTACAAGCCTGGAAGAGAACCTTCACCAGAAACCAACCCTGATGGTACCTTAATCTTGGACTTCTGGCTTACAGTTCTGTGAGAAAATAAGTGTCTGTGTTTAAGCCACCCAGTTTGTGCTATTTTCTTAGGGCAGCCCTCGCAGACTAATACAAACACAAGGTTAATTAACACGTTCAAATTGAGGCAGCTTACCAGCAGCAGAACAGAAACTAGTCACTCACTCCAAAAATATTTATTAAGCACCTACTAAGTGCAAGGAGTCTTCTGTGGGAGACAAGTATTACTCAAAGAATCAAACCAATGCAAATGTTAAAAAGAGCTGCCACAGAGAGATGCTTGGTGCGATGAGCTGTAAACAACGTGAACTGATTTCCTTGGGTTGGTGAAGGAGGCTACCCTAAGACACAGGTGAACTAAGATCTAAGTTATTAACTGAAAGAGAAGAAGAGTGAACTTCCAGAGAGAGGACATGTGCAAAGACCCTACCATAGCCAGAAGCATGTGGTGTTCAAGGAAATGAGAGGCCAATGTGGATGGAATAGAAAGATGCGAGAGTAGCATAAGATGAGGCTGCAAAGGCAAGAATTGGCCAGACTTCTTGTGGCCTTGTCAGCCATGTTAAGTGAATGTGTCTTTATTTTCAGAGCACTGGAAGTGTTAAAGCACTTTCAACATGAGAATGACTCTTTTACAGCTTCCCATTAGAAATAAAAACTCTGGCTGCAATGTGGAAAACAAGAGGTTGGTGAAAGTCAAGGGGGCTACAGGAAGACCAATTAAAAGATGATTACAGTAGCTAAAATGAGGGACGCATGGAGCTTGGACCACTAAAGTTGCTTTAAAGACGTAGAGGAGGAAATGGTTATGAGACCTATTTATGTGGTAAAAACATTAGGACTTTTGATTGATGGAGGATGGGGTCAAGAGGAAGACGTCAAGTGTGACTTCTTGATCCCTGTACATTTATTAGAATGTAAGAGATCATGGTAACATTTACTAAGATGTGACATAGTACAAGAAGATGTTGATCCCCTTCGGCCGAACACCAGCGAGTACAGGCCTATAGCTGAATGAGATTGGGCACACTGACTCGTTGCACAAGAGAGAATGCACACCATGGGGAAGCACAGAAGATCTCAGAAAGAGACTGTTACAAGGGACTTATTATAGAATTCAGGCTTCTGTTAGGTGATTTGGAGATGATACAAGGAAATGGCGGTTTGCTCTGCGTTGAATGCTCTTGGGAGGCAGAGATATTTCTCTAATTGGGTATCTTCATAATTCTTACCCAGATGGCTGAATGAAGCTGAAGTTGTGATTGGTAATGACAAAACAGGCTTGTGGTATCTGGAAGGAGGTGATGTTTGCTCATTTTTTTGTTGAGGACGATTATGCTTTTGGATCCTGTTTTTGTCCTGTCTGAGTGGCCTTACCTGATGTTGATGTGCTTTGAAATTGTTTATGTGCCACAAGAGAACACCACAGCCTAGCTGTGAATGACAGGAAGTACCTAGAAATGTGATAGCCTAATGGATAAGACCGGGTGGGTTCCTTGCCATCAAGGGTTCTTTTCTCATTTTCAGGCCCCACTTTTGGCCAAGGGCAGATAAGGTTAAGCTGCAAGATATTCATCTGGAACGTTCATGCTTCACCATTGCTGAGTTTTTGCTGGTTAGGTGGTTGTACCACCCATGTGGCCTATACCTCACAGGTATGGGACCAGGTTTGTCTCTCCTGTTCCCTTTGTTGAAGGACAAGTTGCTTATCATCTGACAAGACAATGGCTGCACAGTAGCATTTACGACTCTGAGCAAGATACATCAGCCCACTGCAAGAAAGGCAATTACCAGAAACAGAAACAAAAATGGTTATTAGTTCTCGTAATAGGCCCTGAAGACAGGGACCTAGATTACCAAACCCAGGCAATGAAAACATGTCCCAAATTCCAAATGGTCTCTTTTAGAGATCCAAGGGTCATATTTTAGCCTAATTATAGACTATTCTTCCTAGGTACAACTAAAAGTGTTTGCTACAGCATAAATTTCCCCTTGGCTGGCTAAGAGGAAATTAAGACCTATATGATTACTCATGACAACATCAGCTAATGAATCTAAACGTAAACTGTTTAGTTGGGCTTCCAGAGCAGAAGTTGTATCCTTCGTGATATCTTATAGGGTCATAGATACGTTTGAGATCACCCTTTCTACTTATGTTATTCCTACTCTGGGTATTTATCACAACAGGAATAAGACTTAATTTTTCTTCTCTCCAGTTGGGAAGATTCCTTAAGTGGAGTTTCAACAATTTCCCAAAAGCAAGCAGTTGTGTCACTGAGAACAAACAGACCACTGTGGCAAGGACAGCCCCAATATTCTTTCCATTCCTCAAGAGTAGGTTTTGCCAATCAGAGTGTCATTACTTTAGCAGTGACATTGTATTGAAGTGGAGTCAAAGTTCAATATTTATAAGAACAAAGTTTGAGATGAATTATGTGAGGGGAATTTAAGTATCAGAATGGACTTGTTGGAGGAAATCTACCTTGTGACGTTGCTAAAGGAACAGTCATTAAATTTTTGGCAGTAATCAGGTCTATTGAGAGCAGAAGCTGTGGTCTGAGAAAAACACCAGAGCAGTCTGATTTTTCTTAAATATTAGAAGACCACAGGGAGTCAAAAGAAACAGGATGAAAATAAGGGATATTATGCCAGTAAAGCTTTTAGTCAGCTAATAGAGGGGGTCAAGGCACAATAATAGGCAAGATGAGTGGCAGAGAAAAGGGGAAGGAGAGGGTGCTGAGGAGTCGCAAAGTCAGTCTAAATGCCTCATCCTGATGGGAGCTGTCCACCTCTGCAGGAAGCAGCTTGTTCTATCAACTTACCTTAAGGGTATGTTGAGTTTAAGCTGCTTTGAGACATCCAAGACAGCAAACCAAGCAGCAGCTGAACGTATAAGTTAGAAGGTTAAAACAAAGGGCTCTAAAGAGGAAATAGAAGTTTGTAGCTCATCTCCCTACAGATTCTGCATGGAGCCATGGAGCCCCCTAAGAGAGAGTCTCAAGAGAGAAGAGAAGAGGATTCAACTCTGCCAACCTCCATGCTCTTGGTCCCACTATGCTGCTTCTGGACCCACTGTAGATTTCCTTCTGCCTTTGGCCAGGTGGACCAGCAAATGCCATCTACCCTGAGCATACACAGAGGGTTGCTGTTTCTAAGAAGTCAGGGTCCTCCCTTGACACCATCCTTCTACCCTCCCTTTATTGGTTGAGTAACAAAGGTTGGGTGAGAGATAGCAGCAACAAAGAGAGGTACTCCTCTTTTCATGGGCATGGTCTAGAGAGTGTTTTCTGTAACTGCCACTATATCATCCCTTAATCAGCATCCCCTGCAATGCTCTAAATTCTTTCCTACCTTACATCTACCCATGATAGAAAAGTCCATCATAATGTAGTTCCCTTTTCCTTGAAAAATATATAGGGATATAAAAATTACGGTTGTTCCTCCATATTGGAGGGGGATTGGTTCCAGAATCACCCACCCTCCACCTCCAAAGATACCAAAATATTGGAGGATGCTCAAATCTCTGATATAAAATGGTGTAGTATTTGCATATAACCTATGCACATTTTCCTGTATACCTAATACCTAATACAATGTAAATGCTCTGTAAGTCACTATTATACTATACTTTATTAATATTGTTTTTATTGTTGTACTATTGTTTTGTATTGTCTTTTCCCAGATATTTTCAATTCATGGCTAGTAGCATCCATGGATGTAGAAACATGTATACAGAGGGTTGACTGTATGTTTTATAAAAAGTTTTGTTCATTTCACTCTTATTTACTGATCCAAAACTGTTGAAAGACAACAGGCCAAAAATACTGAATATAAAACAACAAAATATAGTTTCTTATTTATTAAAGATAAATGATCAAGTTGAACTTCTCATGAGTGAGATGGTTTTCTATTCTATGTAGAGAAAATGCAGACCGCATACCATGGCCTTTAGGTTCTCCATGGTCTGACCTGGTTTCTCCCAGACTCACCCCTGACACACTTCTCCATATTCGCTATGCTCAAGCCACATCACTCTTCTCTCAATTCCTTGACTTATTCCAGTGTTCTCTTTCCCATCTCCAGGCTTCACACACCCTGCTAGGAATACTCGTCCTCTAGCATTTACAGCGCTGATTCCTACTCATTTATTACCCCAACTCACACATCACTTCCCCCAAGAAGTGGACTCCCCCACCCAGATTAGTCCCTTCAACTCATTCTTCTGCATGTATTTCAGTTATCACAATCAGATCTGATCTATACCAATCTATAATCTATAACAATCTAAATATTGGGTGATAGATATAATCTACCTATCTATTGGGTGATTATATCTATCACCCAATATTTACAAACCGTGTAGCCAATTTGATCAAGGTCTGTCTCCTCTCTCTAATGATAAGCAAACTTTTTCTGTAAAGGGTCAGATAATAAATATCTTAAGCTCTGTGTGCCACACATTCTCTGTGGCAGCTACGCAGCTCTGACACTGTAGAGCGAAGCAGTCATAGATAATACATAAAATAATGACCATGACTATGTTCCAATAAAATGTTATTTACAAAAACAAGTAGCAGCAGTATTTGGCCCATGGGTCATGGCTTGACAACCCCTCCTCTAGACTGACTATAACTTCATGTAAGCAGGGAGAATGTCTATTTTGTCACACTATGTTCTTGGTACCTCACACAGGCTAAGTACTCAAACAACTACTGTTGAAGACATGCATGAATTTGTTGTAGCAAATCCCTAGAACACCGCAACAATGACTTTAAGATAATTCCTCTATCTTCCTTCCTGTCCTTCTCCAGTTAACTCTGAATACCCAAATCACAGCCATCTGTCTCACCCATTGTTTTGATCGGATTACTTCCCTGCTGAGGAGCTGAAGTTAATTTTCTATTGCATTGTGCATAAAATTTAATTATTTTAATCGCTTAGGAGAGCATTTGCTGTCATAGAAAGGAATTGGATCCTGAAGTCAAAGACGTGGCTTAGAATCTCAGCTTTACCATTTACAAGTTTTATGACCTTTGGGTTAAACTATACAGGAGATATTTAATTCATATAATGGAAAATCCAGAGACACAGTGAGAATCAGAGCATTTAATCAAGAGCCTAAATGGTGTCATTAAAGGCTCTATATCTTTGGGTCTCGTTTCTCTGTCGTCTGCAGTGTCTGTTTCATTGCCGGTTTGGCTTATCTTATAAGATCAAATGGCTGCATTGGTTTCATGCTTCACATCTGCATATTACATCAACCAGAGTATTGCAAAGAAACAGAGATGCTTCTTTCTGAGAACCTTCCAAACAGGCCTCTCTCTGTGGTTTTTTTCTGCTTAAATGGACCACCTGCCTATTATTTAACCACTCTCTGGGGCCAAGGGGAATGCCATGAGTGGCTTAGATTTGGGTCATCAAAATCAGTCACTAAGGTGAAGGGCATGCAATTGTCCTGACTGGCATGGATCTTTCAAGGCTCAACCCTGACCCGAGTGTTCAGTCCTTATAAATGCATGGCCTTGAAACTAACAATCATTTCAAATTAGCTAACTGCTCTTGTTCACACTTCCTGTACATAAAATGGAAATGATACCAATTCTAAACTTGTTATGATAATTAAATGGTTAAATGGAGTGATATACATACATGTGTGTGTATTGCATTGTGCCTAAAAGTTAACTATTTTAATCATTTAGGAAAGCATTTGCTGTCATAGAAAGAGACTGCATCCTGAAGTCAAAGACCTGGCTTAAAAGTCTCACTTTTTATCATTTATAAAATCTATGACCTTTGGATTAAAATACACAGGAGATATTTAATTCATGTAATAGAAAGTCCAAAGACACAGTGAGTTTCAGAGCATTTAATCAAGCGCCTAAATGGTGTCATCAAAGGCTCTATGTCTTTAGGTGTTTTTTTTACTGCCTTTTGCATATATAACAACATACAGAGTGGGGAGAAGGAGAGACAGCAAGAGTAAGCAAGCTGGCGCATAGCGGATATTGCATAAACATTGCTTTATTTTCTCAGCCCTCTTTCTCTCAGGGTGCTTCAAATGACTTCTATCCATTATCATTATCTAACAAGCCTCATTTGTTTAACTGGACCTTGATTCACACTCTGGACATGAAAATCCTAAATTATAATTAAGTGTGTAGAAACTTTAAAACCAGCTAAAACAGTACTCTTCCTTCAAACCCGTGACCTTTGTCATTTAGCATCATCATTATTCCCAGTATCATCCTTATCATCACCACCACTGGCATCAGCAGAAATCACCAATTAAGCAAGTTCTTTGGCCTGACTAGTCTGACTACAGCTATCCGTTTAATCTGGTGTTTTGGGAGGGGCTGGGCAAGCTTCTTCGGCAGCCCCTTGCCAGAGAGAGGAAAAGTCCTCAGGAGCATAGTGTGCAAGCAGGAGAGGAAAGAGCAAAGAGGAAAAATGCTACATACTTGTAGATTGACTAGTAAAAATCCTGACATTGTAAGATGCTTATAAAGTCTTGCTTTACCTTCCAATAGAACATGAAAGTGTTATCTGGGAAGAAAAATTCTACTGTGGGCAGATGTATGGGAAGACATTTAGATGGCACATCTCAGACTGTTACACCACTACCTACAACCTGCAGCTACCCAGTAGGCATCGTCCTGGGCATCGACCTACCTCCTGGTAAATCAGCCTAGCTTAGCCCCTCCAAATCTTATTATAAAGCCATGGCCTGCTGTGTCCTTTCCTCTGGCTATAGAGGAGGTGGGGTGAGTACAAGGAGGGGCTGTCAGTGCCAAGAAAAGCAGGCAATGGCCCCCTTGTTGAAGCTGGGCTGACTGAAGCTGTTTCAGTTTGGGATGAATTTTCCTAAAATTATCCCTATTGAAATTATATATTCCAGTTTAATGTTTCAAACCCCTGATTGATTGCTCAAGTTTGAGCTGTGATAACAGTGGTTGGTGCTCTTCAAGAGGCTGAAAATGCCAGCTCTTGGGAAAATGACAGTTCTTTGAAAAATAATCAGGTTCACGGCACATCTCTCTTCAATGGGAAGATTATCACTGGGTTCACAAAATTATCTATGATGGCCTTTTCCCCCAGCACTCATGGTCCTTTACTACTAACTAGAGATCCTGTGAAAAGAGAAGAGCCATTTCATTTCAACTTCCTGTTGATGTCCATTATTCTTTCACTGTCCCTCTCACCACAAAGTATATTTCACTGGAAAAGAAATTCCTTCTGTATGGTTTGAACATTTCTTTCCTAGAAAGCAGAGGATTGGGTTAGATGACCCCCTGGTGTTCCTATGTAACCGTGGAATTTTGTGAGTCTAGGATTTCTGGTCTGGAATTGTCAGAAATACATTGTATTATGCCATTTCTGCTACTTATGAAATTAATCAACATTGATGGCAAGAGCTACAGAGAAGGAAGACAAGCGATAATGGAGATGCTGCTGCTGCTATCATGGGGATGAAGAATTCTTCCTTGGGGGGCAGGAGGGCAGGTTTAAAGTGTAAGAATCATTTAAATTTAAATTCCAAAGAACCTGCTGACCTTGGCGTCCTCTTAAGTCAGAAATAAAAAATTAAAAATCCACAAGGGTAGAAGTGATGGCATTAAGATAAGTGTGCCAGCTCAGCTTTGAATAGTTGTAAAATAGGGCTTAGATCCAGGACCTCCAGGCCTAAGATAAGGATAATACGTTTGAAATCAATTAAAGATCCAATATTTTTGGCCCCTGAAAAAAAGCCATGGAAGTGATTATTTCTTGTAAGTTTCTAAGCTTTCAGTCTCTATCAACTCTTTAGAATAAAGTGAGCATTCACTCCCTCCAAACACAAAGGCTACAATCTATGTGACTGAGTTGACAATTACACATGGGGCCATGTGGATGTATTTATAATTGGTATGATATACAGCTCTTTGTCTCAAATACTAAAAGCAAGATGATTCTGGCACATCATAAGTAGGTACAACGATAGTCTTATCTAGCCAAATGATGGAAATAAATTTAATAATAAAAGCCCACCAGAAAAATACAACTGCTCATCTGAATCGAAAGGAAACTTGTCTTGCCATCTGCTGTTGTTAGCATTTTATATTGCCATATTTGCCTGCTCTCTTCCAGAGCCTAGCGCTGCTAAGCTCCTCATATTGAGTAAGCAACTAGGCAGAAGAACAGAGCAGTTGGAGGGATGGCAGTGAATACAAAAGGCACTTCACTATCTCCAGACTCAGTGTGCCATTTTTATCAGCAGAGGAGACGTCAGCAGTACAGATATCAAAGCTGGACTTCTCCAGAAAAGCTATTGTCATGGGACTGAAAGACAAAAAGGTATCAAGGAAGTGTAGACGTACGTGAGCTCAGAGATCACAGGGGCCATCAGATAGAGTCACTTGGCTACACCAGTCTCCTACTGCCCTCCCCACAAGTACCATGCAACAGGAAACTAGTTGGGTCTAAAGACTGTGACAGAGAGGGTCTGTCCAGAGGAAGAACACATGCATGAGGGCATTGTCAGCAAATGCACTTGAGCCATTTATAGACATTCTAAAGCCTAGGACAGTGTAGAAGCACATTAGAGGAGAAACAGGATCTTCATAAAGAATCAGACATGGCTGGGGGGTGTTATTTGATGTTTCCCTATAAAGAGAAGAGCTTAGGAAACAGGTAATTAAATGATTATGGGCCTAGGTGGCTAGGTGGTTCCTATCCCACAAGCTTAGGGGACAGGGAAAGTGGAATTAAGAAGCTATGAGTAGAGGGCAGCATGCAAGTTCTATCCACTATTTCCCAGGGAGCCTGTTTGCTTGGACTATGCTCCCTGATAAGAAGGAAGGAAAATTCTACTGTGGATTAGATTCAGTGCCCAAAGGAGCTGCAGTGTGGTCATATTTCTCTGAGGGATAATAACCAAGCTGTGGAAATGGCTCAGACCCTCCCCAAGAAAGATGGTTTGGACCCCTGCAGAGACACTCCATGATCTCCCTATGCAAAATAGAACCCTTGATGGGAACTGTGGCAGAAAACTTTCAATCAGAGAAAGCCTGACGGACAGCCATCTTTGGATACCTAGTAGGGTCCACACAGGGCCCAAAGCAGGGTTTCTCCAAGACCTGTGCTCAGCAGGAGCCTCCATCAGCTGGAGGAACAGTTGAAGATAGGCTGGATGAGTCATGTCAGCATGTTCTGCACCTGTTCCTGACACACAACTGTGCCTGGAAGAACCACATGTTGACAACAAAAACTGATGAGATTGTGAGGAGATATTGGTCCGTGAGGGGATAGGCTAGTATTTGGCACAGCTCCATCCAGACGGTTATTATAGAAAGATAGACCCTGATGGCTGGGGTGGAAATTGGCCTGGAGCATGGAGATACGGTTCTTAAGGTTTTCATTTTGGTTTGGTTTTGTTTTTTGCTGGAAAAGAACATGGGAAAGAGGGTTCAGGGATATACATAAAATGAAAGCTATCAGTCAACTTCTCCCCCAAAGAAAAAATGCACAGATTAGTGATTTGGCTTCAAATCTTGGGAGCTCACAGAAGCCTGAAGTCTGGATGTGTGTGCCTAAGGTTAAGAACCCCTGCTCAGAGACATTTTTTGATAGAACAGATAAGCAGTTTTATATGTACACACACACACACACACACACACACACACACACACACATATACTCAATAATTCTCATATTACTAATGAAGAAATCAAGGTTCAGAGAGTTTAGAGAGCCTGTACAGAACTGTAGAACAAATAAGGAAAGGACCCAAGCCTAAAATACAGGTAAGTTGACTTCAACACTTAGACATTTTTTTAAATCACAGCACACAATCTTTCCTTTATATGCCAAGCTTGGATTGCACAGAGAAATAAATTCACTCATAATTGTTTTAAAAACCAGTCTGACTATATATTGCCTTCAATAATCTAGAATAAAAGATTTATTAGATGCAACAAAGAGAAAGATATACAAAATATCATGTAAATGAACTGGCAACATGTAAAGTTTAGGCCAGTGGGCAGTGGGCAACCAGAGAGGGACATCACCACACACTGTGGAACAGCTGGAGGGGCTTCCAAGGGGAAATGGTGGTTAAATCAGCTCTGAAACCCAGCAGAATCCTGAATTGACTCAACCTTATATAGAACCTTGGTTTAGATAGACTAAAATCTTCTAAAACTTGACCTCAAAGATTACTTTTGATATGCAAGAATATTTATGGAAGGCAGAAAGGGGAATTCTTGAACAAAGAAAAGTTTCTCAGTTCATAATCCTCAATTCCTTGACAGCCTTTGATAAACAGTAGCTAACTTTGTTCAGCACTTACTACCTGCCAGGTACTGGATTAATTCATTTAATCCTCAAAACATTTAATGGATGGGTATTATCACCATCCACATTTTAAAATGACATCAACTTGGTTGAGACAGAACAGATAGGAAATGGAAGAGGCAGGATTTAGATCCTGCTAGTCCAGCACTGGTGGGCTCCTTCTAACTATAGTCCATGTTGACAAATAGGTGTGGTTGGGAATTTGGGGAACCTAGCTTAGTATACCATATTGACAGGGCCAAGGGAAATCTAGAAAGATCATATGTGACAAAGGACTTGGTATGCTCCAGGGTGCATAAATTACTATGTTGCGAAAGTAAAGGTCATCAGATTATCTCCACTCAGAATCCCTCTGTTGTTACGAAATGTGAACCCCAAATATCTGAGACACTCTTAGTTAATTTAAAAGGCTTATTTTGCCAAGGTTGAGAAAGGCTGCCCATGACATAGCCTCAGGAGGTCCTGACAACATGTGACCAAGGTGGTCAGAGCACAGCTTGGTTTTATATACTTTAGGGAGACAAAAGACATCAGTCAATATATATAAGATGTATATTGGTTCTGTCCAGAAAGGTGAGACAATTCAAAGCAGGGAGGGGGCTTCCAGGTCACAGGTAGGTGAGAGACAAATGGTTGCATTCTTTTGAGTTTCTGATTCATCTTTCCAAAAGGGGCAATCAGATATGCATCTGTCTCACTGAGCAGAGGGATGACTGTGAATAGAATGAGAGGCAGGCTTGCCCTAAGCAGTTCCCAGGTTGACTTTCCCTTTAGTGTGGTGATTTTGGGGCCTCAAGATTTATTTTTCTTTCACAATCCATAGGTACATGACAATCCATCTTGGAGAATGGTACACACCTCCAGTTCCATAAAAGGATAGAGGGCACATGTATAGGCAGCTCAGACAATGGCTCCAATGATTCAGCAAGATTCACCCCAAAATTGATGGTTGATGCTCAGCTGCCTTTGTAGTCCAGTCTTCTACAGTATAATGACTCTAAATCTGTCACCTCAAAAAATGTTCATGTTTCTCAATGGAATGACATCAATCTACACTTTTTGGTCAACACTTTTCAGTGATCTTCTTTCGCTCATTTTCCATAGCCTTCTTTATCTCTAAGGATTTCTCAATTTTCTTTCATCTATCCTGCCTTACATACATAAAATGCTAGTTCTGCTGGCATTCTCAACTCCATGTTCATACATTCCAGTCCTTGGCGTGTTAATAATAAGACCAAATGAAGTGCTGGATATGTGCCAGGTGATGGTCTAAGCAACTACATATATCCACTCATTTAAATTTTTGTGATGATCTCATGAATTAGGATTGTCTATAAAGAAATGGGAACAGAGAATGTTCCAGCCATTTGCACAGCATGTATTTGCCAACAACATATTTATACTTCAACCCTAATGTCTCCCTTGTAGCTTTATCTTATTCACACTATATTACCAACTTCTACACATATATTAGTGCAAATATCAAGGCAAAGAAATTTCCCAAAATATCAAAAACATAAGGCAGTAATAATAATGGCTACCATTTATGGAGCTAATGGTATTTTACATAATTTACAGTTTCAATAGCAACCCTGTAAAGTTGTACAGTTGACCACATTTTTAAAAAACTCTCTTAGAGAAGTCAGATAAATCAAGTAGATTTTTTAAGATCATCAGCAGGTCTGTGGAGATTTGAACACAGATCTGATCTCTTTCACTATAATTCGTCACCTTAATATTAGTACACTGGGCACAATCAGCCTAGTATTGAAGAAGGAGACCCTTAATCCTCTTAAGCTTCTAAGACTCCTTCCCCTTAGACTTCTACGTTGCATTTCAATAGGAGAAGTTAAGGCTAGCAGACCCAGGTGCCACCCTTAATCGCACTCCTATAGGTCACAGGCATGGTATGGAGGAATCTTTCTGGAAGGCATTGTTTTTACTTAAACACGATCACACCCCCACCTAAGTCATGTACCCCACGCCTACTTCATGGATCAAGACACTTTCACATGTAATTTCTAGAGTTGTAAGCCCAAGACACTTTCACATGTAATTTCTAGAGCTGTAAGCCTTTAAAAGGGCAGGTATTTTCTTTGTTAGGGGAGCTCGGCTGTTAGGTAACTGTGCCGCCACAGCTCCTGGCCGAATAAATCACCCCTTCTTTCCCAGTTCGATGTTCAAGAGGTTTTGCGGCCTTTCCTGCTACAGCATATTCAAAAAAACACTTGGATAAAGTATAATTATTTTAGAAATTCTAAGATCTGAAGAAGGAAGTGTTGCCCACAATTAAACATAAACTCTAGGCCTTAGGAAAAATAGTTTCTAAAAGTTCAGAGAAAAGGTAGGTATGATTCCTGATAACACTATAAAAGTTAAAATGTCTGAAAGAGGAAGGAAGTTTCACAGAAAAAATTCAATCAGAACAATAACAAATGACATTGACCATGAAGGAAAAAAACTAAGTTTTTTTTTAAAAAAATAGCTCTACAAAGAGCTCTCTAATGATCTTAGATTTTTAAAGAAATGCCTGAAATAATGGAAGGAGGCACATATAACAAAGCAATACAAACCAGCCATATAATACTAGGATAAAATAGAGTCCAAACTGTACTGAGGCTTAACAGGACAGTGTAAGAGCACTAAAAGACAGCATTGCACTGGTTTCAGAACAGAAAAAAGAATGAGGAATGATGGATCAGCCCACTGCTTGGGGGCAAATGGTGTCATATTGAAAGCAAACAGGGAGAAACAGGACAATTCAACTTCTATATTGCTTTCACTATCAAGGAAAGCAATCTCCAAACTGGGATGGCTAGAACAAATATGGTTAGTAGGAAATTGAAACCTGAGATAGGCAAGAAGACAATAAGAAAACACCTAGCCACTCTAAATAAGTTCAAGTCCACAGAACCAAGCGAATGACTTTCATCCTACTCCACCAAAGAAAGGTGTGGACTGTGGAGCAGCTGCAGGGAGAATTGTAGGATTACGGAGACAGGAATATGCTCCAATTTTTTTTAAAGCATGGAATATGTGTATTATGTAAAGTTGTAAAATATCAATGCCCAGCAAAATTTTTAAAGTTTAAATATATTTTAAAATTTAAAAGATAACTACTCAACAAAATTACTTGTGCCAACAGAATTCTTATAAAATAAGCTTTACCAAACTAACCTTGTTTCTGTGTTGAAAAGTTACCATGGGATGTCAACACAGTTTCCTGGGTTGAGATTTCAAGAAGTCATCCCTAAACTATCCCTATGGACAATATAGATACACATAGGTTGAATGATGGTTACATAATGAAGAGTTTCTTAACTAGTTGAGTATCAGGAGATACAGGCTATTTATACATTCAATTCTGTCTACCTAGAAAGTAGTGTGCATTGAAGGAGGGCTACTCTTCTTGCTCTGGAGAGACAGCTCTTATATTTGGCACATTTTTATTACTCATATGACTATATAGAAATTAGACACATGATATTTTGATGCAGTCATTTTGAAGACATGTTGACAGCCCTAGAAAACAACTTAATGTTAAGAAATTTGTTGAAGTAGCAATTAACATAACTACACACAAACTTCATTCCTATCTTTATTCCATTTCTGAACAAATTTTAGAAATGCAGTCAGGTCAAGCCCAGGAATGGGACAGGGTTCTGAGATATCCATTACTAGAGAATAAAAAATGATATTTAAGAAATAATTTGATATAAAATATAAGCTATTTTGAGGCGCCCATTTTGATGTGACCAAATCAAAATAGCCACATCAAGATGATTGCATGAAAATCTTTTCCCATGTATTTATCTGCATCATAGATTTTGGAACTCCATTGCAATAAGGACAAATCTCTCCAGCATATCGCCGTAAGTTCACTTTCCTGGTTGGCCATGGCTCATTATGCTTCTAATATTTGTGAGAACAGAAAGATGGAGCAATAGCTAGTACACTGGCTGTACAGTCAGTATTTGATAGCTCTCCCCTAAGCCAGGTGGTGTCTTCTCACCCAGAGGGAATATAGGTAAGTAGACTGCATGTCATTCCAGGTTCTTTGGTGCAAGCAACAGGAATAGACCCTGGCTAACCAAAGCAAGAAAAGACTTTGTAGGAAGAACACTGGGCAGTGGGTGCAACAGCAGAAAAGGTGAACAACCAGGTCTTTAGAACACCCAGAATCACAGTAGCTTCCGGATGTCAGTGGAGAATCCAGAGACTACATCTGCAGGGAAGTGCCAAGCACAGCTTCAGATCCACCGTCCATCTGTCCCTCAGTGTCTCTACTCAAGTTTCAGAGGTTGTCTCTTGTGCCTTCCCCTGTGATTAGGGCTCCTAGAGTCATGTGATTAAGGGGCAGCCACATGGATGGAAAAGGGCAATTTCCCCAAGGGAAAAAGAAGGGCTCCATTATCAGAAGAAAGAGGCAGTATCCCAGGAAAAAGAGAAAAAATATATACAAATATATCCACTAGAGACTTAAACTTGAGTCACTCATTTTCAAAAATACAGGTTTTACCTCACCTGCTTCATGTAAATAAAGGATGTTGTTGACTGTAAGTTCAGTAACCGAGAACAATATTTATGCTGCACGTGTTTAATTTTAATAACACTCTACTGTCAACCCAAGGGTGAGGCTAGCTACATCTCTCAGCTCTATTCCCATCTTATGTAGAGTTTAGTTTTCAATTCCTGATTTTACATTTTAGGAAGAACACTATGAAGGTATTTGTCTCAGGCCCCATTCCCTCTCTTCTGTGTAATCTAGAGGCCCTGGGACTCTGGAAAGTTAATTTCTGCAAGTCTCTTGCCAATAGCTTTCAGTTGGGGTGTGCCAGTGGAAAGCATGGCAAGAAACTGGGATATGAGAGGAGGGAAGATGCAGCTCTCTTCCTGAATCCGTGTTCTCTTCACATCTTTCCAGCAGCAGGTGGCAGCTCATGTCCAAGATCTTTTGGCAGTTTCCACATCTGCATGGAAAACCTCTTCCCTGGAGCCAGTGCTGGTCTCACCTGCTGAGATGCAGCATGTTAGTGATGCCAGCAGCAGCCATGGCGGTCCTAGCATTAGCCAGGCAGTGCCCCTTCAGATATTCCACCATCAGCAGCTCAATTCCCCTTGGCAGTACCAGCACTGTCCATGGTGCCTCTGTCACGGTTCCCATTCTGCCTTGGGTGCTCCCCACCCCCACCCCACTGGGATTCCAGGCAGCAGGACACTTCTTATTCATTCTCCAGCTGTAGGAATGGAAGCCACTTCCTGAACTTACTAATATTTGAGTTCTCTCACATTTGCCTTTATTAGTTCATTAATTATTATTAATTAATATAATTGCCTTATATTAATTTCCCTTTATTGGAAATGTTGAGAGTATTTCTATTTTCTTTTCTGACGCATATGCTGAAAAACCAGATTATGTCCAGAGTAGGACGGTAAGGGAGATAGAGACTGTGTCACACTTCAAATGTGCATTTTGTACAAAGGAAGAATTAAATAATGTGATAACTGGCTCTAACTGTCTGAAGAGCTTTCATCTGAAAAGGGGACCATATTTAAGGAAGAGTTAAAGAATGTGATAACTGGTTTTAACTGTCTGAAGAGCTTTCATCTGAAAAGGGGACCATATTTATCCTGTGTAGCTCCAAAGGGCAGAAATGGGATTAGTGAGCAGAAGTCTCAAGGAACGGGCTTCAGCTCAAAATAAGGAACAGTCCTCTAAGCACTTGACCTGCCCACGATGGAATGTACTGGGTTCCTTTGATTGAGGGGTAGTCAAGCAAACAGTGGGCTTCCATTCCTCAGAGACACTGGAGGGGAACCTACCAGAGTGACAAGCTGGACCAAATCAACCCTCAGAGGCCCTGTAGTTCCCCTGAAGAACTATAGATTTCAATAAAAGGTTTGGTCATTTTCTGTTGAAGCTGTAACACAAAGCTAGGATGTTTAGTGACCTGCAGAAAACTGTAACATTGGTCCTCTGGGGTCTATCTTGGTCCCAGACTAATTTAAAATAATGACTCTTATCCCCAAACTGAAGAAATTCAATCTCCACTATTATACACCCCACTGAAAGCTGACACAGGTTACTAAGAAGCCCCTCATTTGCTTTCCTTTCTGCTCCCACTGTGTCCATTTCATGTGCCTGGGATTTATGCCCCGAGGGCTTTAGAGAGTTGGGGGGATAAGGAGATTGCAGTCTCCACTTAATGGAATCAAAGCGTTCTAGTGCTCTGAAGAGAATTGCTCATCATTGTGAATCTTGCTTGATGGATCCAAATCTCTGAACTCTTCTATCCCAGGCTAAGGCGTCCCGTCTCAGCCTTGGAATTCCAAGGGATGGGTAGACAGTTGTGAGGGAACCAGACAAGATGTCAAAACCTTAACAAGATTATCTTCCTGCCATCACGAAAATCTCAACCATCCTTCCAATTATTACTACAGCTGTCAACGAGTACTGCACATCTGTAGAGCTCCCACCTTTCTGATGTTTGGGGCACACATGATGAGTCTCAAAACAGCTGTTCTCCATCCAGTAGTTTTCCTTTCCTGATATAAAATGGCCTTCAGTCTCACAATGGCAGTTGAGGGGTGAGAGAGACAGAGAAAGCCATTCTCTCTTGGGTACAGTTCAACAAAATAGAGAAACATAAAATTCTAACCTCTAATAGTCACAGAAAATGGGAACTTCTGGCATACTGAAAAAAGCATTCTCTCACATTTTCCATCTCAAGATAGGAACATTGGACCAGGGAGAAAATGTGATGACTTAATCCAAAGAAACATACCACAGATGTAACAGGACCAGAAATGAAACTAGAACTCATTTTGACCTAGTCCAGGGTTACCCCTCCCACCCCCACCTTATTGCTTCAAATAATCTTACATTACAAAAGAGAAAACTATGGAATTCAGTGTTTCAGTGTCTCAGTCTAGCTGCTTAGCAAGTGAGGGTTCAAACTGACAGCAGGATTTCAGTGACCTAGAAGGAGCATCTTTTGCAATATAGCCCTTGTGGATGATATTGCTTTTCATTCTACTTCTTCTTAATTCACCCCCAAATTCTTCCTATTTGTTCCATGTCATGGGGTACCTGCCCAAAAGAGAAAGAGAATACCCCGGAAGTGGTACGTAGACCGACTTGCCTATGAGTGTTCAATTCTCTGGGCACCTGTCATGGTTTAAGGACACCAGGGTTAAAATACTTACATGCCTTGAAGCCTAAAATTCCAAAAATAGTAGTCCAGGCAAGGTAGCTCATGCCTGTAATCCCAGCACTTTGGGAGGTCGAGTCGGGTGGATCACCTGAGGTCAGGAGTTCGAGACCAAACTGACCAACATGGCAAGACCCCATCTCTACTAAAAATACAAAATTAGCAGTGTGTGGTGGTGTGTGCCTGTAAGCCCAGCTACTCGGGAGGCTGAGGGAGGAGAAGTGCTTGAACCCAGGAGGCAGAGGTTGCAGAGAGCCAAGATTGTGCCATTGCACTCCAGCCTGGCCAACAAGAACAAAACTCCATCTCAAAAAAAAAAAAAAAAATCCAACAATATTAAATAATAATTCTGTATAAAACATCCTCTTTCTAAAGCTTGCTTACCCTCCATCACCACCCCAAATTAGGACTGTAAGGCCACTTTCTCTTAATTCTTGGTTAATTCCTGGATGGAGGAGTAAGTCTAGGCAGAGGACAGTGCCAAAAGGGAAGAATTGGGCATGAATACAGAATATCATGGTGTGGCAGGAGATGTGTGTGTAGGGGTTGGTGTTCTCTCATGGGTGGACCCACCTAAGGGATCAACTCTCCTGCTAGGAGTCAGGAAACTCCTTCCTCATCTTCCCGCTCCTGAGATTTGAATTGAATGTTTATTCAACTGCTCTGTTTCTTTCTCACATTGCTCTCTTACTACCTCTCATATCGTTCCCCTCTTTCTGTTCCTCAACTCTCTCTCTGCTCACCCTACCCCCTCCAGTCTGAGGCAGCCACCTGGGGACCCTGCTATCCAATAATTAGCCAGGTCAGCTGCTAAACCAAACAAACTCCAGAGATTTGCAGCTGTCAGAGCGGAGTCCTGCCTGGAGGAGGGGGAAGCCGGGGGAGGCCCGCCAAGCCTTCTCAGGTGGCCAGATGACGCCTAATTAGCCCCCCTGCTCCGGAGGCCTCACCAGATGGGCAAATGCCTGGAAGCCTTGGGGAGCCAGCAAGATGCTCTGGGAACTCCCAGCGTGCTGATTCCTTTCCAGCTGCCTCTTGGGCAGTGGGGGAGGATGGTTAAAATAGTAATTGGTACCTTGGGTCAAGGGGCCTTGCCTTTCCCTGCCGGAAGAGAAGATGCTCTGCTTTCCCATGGGCAGCCCCTACTCACCCTTCTCCACCAGCCTGGGATCTGAGTTGTTGATGCTGTTGATTGAAAATGTGCACTTTAAAATAAAAAAATACACACAGAGGAGTTGGCACTGGGAATATTTTTCTAAATCTAAACTATGCACACCATGAATTCACAAAAAGCAAAATTTAACTAGGAGGGAAACTTAAGGGAAATACATAGGTTTCATTCTTTTTCTCCCCAGACTGCAAAAGTGAACAGCAAACAGCGTAGCAGAGGGAGGGTGAAGCGGTTAATAATTTAATCTTGATAGACTGCTGTTTCTGGGCAAGGAAGAAGTCAGGAGCGAAAAAGTAAGGGGAAGGGGCACACTGCGGAAGGCACAGCTTTTATATTTCAGAGCATGACCAATGCCCGCAAGAGAATCCTGTGGTTCTGCTGCTCAACCCGGCCACTGCACCACTGGCTACCCACAATGTGGCTGTAACTACAAGCAGAGGAGGTTGTCGGGGGCCAGGCAGAAGAGCAGGATCTTACAGTGCTCTCCTGCCACGGAGCTCTGTTATCATTTGAAGTTTACCTTTCAGCACCCAGCGAGGCAGGAATGGAAATAGTGGGAATGAAGGTCGCAATCACCCAGGGGGAAAATGCAAGAAGCCGCGCTGAGAATGTGCCACACGACCTCTTCTCTTTGCCCTTCCCTTTAACTGGCTTCCCTGACTCTCCTTTTGTGTGATAAAGGACATCTTTGCCTTTTGATGAAGACAATGACATCTGCGGTGTTCAGGCTCTTGACTCAAACAGCCTTGTTGCAGAAAAATAAAGGTTAGGAAAACAGGAGAAATCTGCCTGCCTCCACAGCCCTCGCGCTGGGTTTGTGATACCCTGCAAGCGCCATATGGATTCGGAGAAGCAGCCCATGTGTTTCATCTGGTGGTTTCCTTTTTTAAGCAGTCGCCAAGTGAACTCATATCAGAATTGGTGACCTTATAATCACCCTCTAGCCCAGTAATGATTGTTTTCTAACTGAAATATGAAGAAAAACTTTCAGAAGAAAATGTGATGACTGAGAAAATAAGCATACAAATAATTTATTATAATATTCCTTATTTACCCTTGTTATTAATGTCCCCTATTGAGGGGGCCAGTGTGAAGATGGATTACATTTTTGGCCAGCAGAGGACCAAGCTGACAGCAGAACGTCTTTGAGCAATCTCAGCTTTCTGTATTTTCTGGAGTATAACGTATTTTCTGCCGGCTTTGGCTGATAGAGTGGACATTAATTGTTAATTCTTCTCCAAAAGCCATCTGCTGAAACGCAGATTCCCTGCAAATCTGGGGAAACAGCGCCATCTAGCAGCCTTTGCTCCAAGTGCTTCAAAGCTGGGTTCATGGTCGACGGGGCTAGGTGGAAAGAAGAGATCATTCTTTTGGGGTGGACTAAGTTGGAAAGATGCTCCACACAAATCTACCTCTGATGCCTGTGAGAATAATTAGTTTGCAAACTTCTGGGCTCCATTTTGCTTCGGGAAGGCAGCTCAGCTTTCTACTCTGGATGGATCAGTGGAGTTTCATAAAATTACATTAGCATAGAGCATTTTATCCAGAAGACACCTTGGGACCATAGGTTTAACAGATGAGAAAATTGATGCCAGGGAGAAAAAGATACCTCTTCAAGGGCACGCAGCTAGTGTGTGTTTAAGTCAGGCTCAGACACCAGAACCAATCCTACTATTCCCAGAATAGGAACAACCATTTATCAAAGGCTAGCTAAAGATGAAGGCAGGAATAAGACACAGAAGTTAGAGCATCCATCAGTAAGCAGAAAGGATGGGTATCTTTCTGAATCTATAATATCAGGGGTGCGGCAAGATGCAGGTTAAACCCAAGGGTAGATTTTGACCTATATCTAGGACACAGGCACATGCTATGAACAAATATTTGAGCAGTGAAACACTGATTTGGACTTATCTTAGTCTGTCCAGGTTGCTATAACAAAATACCTTAAGCTGAGTAATTTATAAACTGTAGAAATTTATTGCTAACAGTTCTCGGGGCTGACAAGTCCAGGATCAAGGCATCAGCAAATTGGGTGTGTGGTGAAGGCCTGTTTTTCATAGGTGGTGCCTTCTGTGTGTCCTCACATGGTGCAGGGGGATAGGACTTGCTCAAGCCTCCTTCATAAGGGCACTAATCCCATTCACAGGGTGGAGCCCTTATGACTTAGACACTTCCCATAAGCCCCACCTATTAATACCATCAATTGGTTATTAAATTCCAACATATAAATTGGGAGAGATACCAACATCCAGACCATAGCAGGACTGTTCCTCAACCCAGCTTCCCTGTGCTCTGACTAGTCAAATTTTTCCCACGGAGAACAACAGTGGCAGGTTATAATTTTAGAAACAGAGGTTTTCAGGTTTTTCTCTTCCAATGGCTCTTTGTAACTTTGACTTCAAATGTGTCAGACTCTCTTTCTCTCCTCAGTGAAAGAATATCTTATAGACTCCTCCTGTCAAAGCTGGAAGAGACCTCACTGAAGACTTCAGCCAGCAGGGCTCACCCCTGAACGCACACTTCAATCACCAGAGGAGGCATAAAATCATCAGCGCTTGGCCCCCACCCCAGACCAATTAAATCAAAATCTCTAGCGTAGAGCTTAAGTATTCGTCCTTTTAAAGTTCCCTGAGTGACTCCAATATGCAGCCAAAGAATTAGTGACTTCAAACCCGACTTCTCTTCTTAGAGATGAGCAAACCAAGGCCCAGAAAGACAAAGGGATGTGCCCAGTAAGCCACATGAAAGTGATGGCAGAGATGAGACTGGTTTTCTCTTCCCTGCCCTTTGCTGCCTGCCCTGGTCTACAGCAGAGTCCCTGCCTCAGCCTCAGTTGCGTAGCATCAGAATTGGTGCTGCAGCCACGGGCAAGCAGCCAGCCAGCCAGAGTGGGTTCACCTCTTCTCACACAGCCCCTCGTATATCACCATCTGTGTGTCACCATCTGTGTATGGGAAGTACCCTGAGCACTGGGCACTTAGTATTTGGGAACCTGAAAGATGATAGGCTAAAGGGTTCTAACCAGTGTGGGACCTCTGCCCATGCTGATGATATGTCTTTTCCAACACTGACTTCTGAAACTGGAGAAATAACCACAGAGTCGGGTCCACCAAGAGATGAACCAGAGCCAATCTCCACTGGTTACTTAATTGGCAGACAATAGTGACGTAGCAGACTTTGGGGTCTCCATTGTCCAGTAGTCCTCCAAAGTCTGGTTATATCCCCTTCCCTCATGCACAGTCACCTTAATAAACAGCCACAGGTCCCTGGGGGAAGGTTGGAAGGACAATTGACAGTGTACATTGTCGGCTATGCAGCAGGATCTCCTTAAGCAGACTGGTCCTCCTCTCTTTTCCAGAGGTGCTGAGTCTGCGAACTGGCTCAAATCTACAAACTGGGTGAAAGGCTAGGACCTACTATTGTGGTGATTCCATGTGCCCGATCTAAAGCTTTTCCATCTATGCAGAACAGGTGAGATTGCTTTCGTCTGCCCATCCCCATCTATTGTTGCTCAAGGAATATCATGATGAACAACCAA
This sequence comes from Cacajao melanocephalus, assembly GCA_963573385.1. NCBI lineage: Eukaryota > Metazoa > Chordata > Mammalia > Primates > Pitheciidae > Cacajao > Cacajao melanocephalus. Next base: position 38,086 of record CAUYLG010023703.1, on the reverse strand, counting down.
GACAGTGATTTCCATGGGTCATACTTGCTGCGTAAGGTGTCAGAGCCCCAGCATCAGAAAGTGGTCATCTCATGGATTGATAAGAATTTACTGATGACAGTATATGTTTGAAGAATGAAAGTTTTATTAAAAAGAAATAATGCTGGCTCACACCTGTAATCCCAGCATTTTGGGAGGCTGAGGTGGGCGGATCATGAGGTCAAGAGATGGAGACCATCCTGGCCAACACAGTGAAACCCCATCTCTACTAAAAATAAAAAAAAATTAGCCGGGCATGGTGGCATGTGCCTGTGGTCCCAGCTACTTGGGAGGCTGAGGCGGAAGAATAGCTTGAACCCAGGAGGTGGAGGTTGCAGTGAGCCGAGATTGCGCCACTGCACTCCAGCCTTTTGACAGAGCAAGACTCCGTCTCAAAAAAAAAAAGAAAGAATGCTGCAGAAAAGTACAGTGGGGCTCCTCAGCAAGACAGGACTGAGCAAGCCCCCATCAATTTTTCCTTAAGGGTATTTATGGACCTTAAAGTGGGAGCTAGAGGGTAGTTTGCATAATAAATGATTTTATTTGTAGACATTTTGGCACCTTAATGTCGGCAAGAGTTGCACAGTGAGTTTCAGCACGCATGCATTCTGGAAATGTATGGAAATTCTAGTTACTTATAAATTTTAAGTTGAAAAGAGGTCTGGAACCAGGTGCTGACTTTAGATAATAGAGAGTCTAATTATTTCTAAATTCCTCAAATAAAAAGTCTTTTGGCTCGGATAGCCTCCTTGATGGTCACCACGTGGTTTTGCTCTTCCCAGCACTCTTCTGATGACCACTTCAGCTCTGATGACCTTTACAGTAGCCACACTTACCTTGTCTTTGGCAATTAAAGACCACCTCCTTAGCCGGGAGTGGTGGCGGGAGTGGTGGCGTGCGCCTGTAATCCCAGCTACTCAGGAGGCTGAGGCAGGAAAATGGCTTGAACCCGAGAGGTGGAGGTTGCAGTGGGCTGAGATTGTGCCACTGCACTCCAGTGTGGGTAACAGAGACTCAGTCTCAAAAGAACAAAATTTTAAAAACACACACACAAAAAAACAAAACAAACAAACAAAAAGAGTGCCTCTTGGTCCCTGCCAGCCCCTCCCATCATCGCCACTAAAGTCAGAGTCCTGTCCAATGGCAGCCATGCCAGTGTCACTCTGACCCACCACGGAGCTACTCAAGGATGCTGGGCTTCCAATCGCAAGTGTGTCTCAGTGGCCTTGGAAAAGGGAGTGGCCTCTGGACCCTCGGTGGGGACAGAGTTAGGGAGTGGGTGAGCTGGTCTCCTACGATAAATCTGTTCTCCCTAAGCCTTCAGATACTTCTTCTGCTTCTCTGACGACATCCAACCTTGTCCTGTTCAATCCCACTTTTTGGAAATATCTGGTCCAAGAATTGTTGCCTTATTGTCTTCGTGACAAATCAAAAACCCCAGAGAGTCCATTTTGCATCTGTACCATACCTCCCTGACTGTTCCTCTAACTTTAAAATAATTCAAACATCCCACGTTAGACACAGTGCCCCAGGTTCTATAAAAATCCCTGCTCATAGGCCATGAAATAAGTAATTGCATCAATACCAAACATTTAGAAGAGAAGAGTGACTCAGGCAACCTGAGCATAAGATCCTCTAGGGTGAGGTCTGCTGTGACCAGGAGCATCCTGGCAGGACATTAGCATGAATATTCTACCTTGAGCTCCCCTGTCCCACACCCCAGTTCCACCTTCTTCCTTTAATTAGGGAAGTTTAAAAAAGGAAGGTGAGGAATCTGGGACTTTTGGAGCAGAAACAGTTCCAGAACTTATAACCCCTTTACCCTTGACTTACTGTTGGCATTACTGAGAGTAAAGCACAGAGGCTTTAAGGGGTGGTGGGTGGTAGTGTCATGAACAGGGATCTGCATCTGACTCCCCACTACACCTAGGGGTGACCTTGCCTACAAGCCCTTTTGTTTGACTTGGGTGTTTTGGCCAAACTAACGCAGGCTGTCAAATGATTCATTCTGGGAATCTTTTAAAACTGTGAGTCAGATCATGTAGCTCCTCTATGAAACCTTGGGTTGGCTTCACATTTCACTCAGAATAAAGCATAAAAATTATTCCACTGGGTGCAGGCCCTAGGTGCTCAGCACCCCTTCCCTCCCTGACTCATTTCCTACCCCCAACCCTCCCACCCTGGCCCCTGGCTCACTGCCGTCCAGACACACTGGTGTCCTTGCTCTTCTTCAAACACACCTGGACCCTTACACTGGCCTTTTCCTCTGCTTAGCATGCCCCTCCCCCAGCTATCTCCTGACATCTTAATCTTTGCCTGAATGCCACCTAAGTGCCACCCTGATGGGCCCATTTTAAAGTGCATCCCCTACCCCATTTCTGCCATTTTTAGAAGGCACATGTCATGTTCTAATATACTGTATACTTTATGTATTTTGTTATTATCTGTCTCCCCTACTGGAAAGTTCCACAAGGCCAGGCAGGTTTATCTCTGTTGTTCCTGCTAAATTCCCAACCGCTAGAAAATGTCTGGCATGGCAGGTGATCAATAATGATCCATGGGGCCAGGTGCAGTGGCTCACGCCTGTAATCTCAGCACTTTGGGAGGTCAAAGCGAGTGGATCACTTGAGGTCAGGAGTTTGAGACCAGCCTAGAAGCTGAGGCAGGAGAATCTCTTGAACCTGGAAGGTGGAGGTTGCAGTGAGCCGACATGGTACCACTGCACTCCAGCCTAGATGACAGAGCCAGACTCCGTCTCTAAAAAACAAAAACAAACAAAACACAATAATGATCCATGGAAGAGCTAGTTGTGTGGCCAGTTTGCCTGCTTTCCTTCTCTACCAAACTGGAACAATCCTGCCGTGATTAATTTGATCACTGTGCTTAGAAATTGTCCCGGCCTGGTAAAACATACAGACCCAGCAATTAACATTTCTACAGCATTTCTTTTTAAAATTATTTCATTATAAACACACATGGGTGGTTAAAGCAAGAAGTTTTCACTCCACCTAAGCTTGCCATATGTTTCTTGTAAAAATAAGTTAATCTTGTCCCACTAATAATGGGGTTCATCATTTGCTTGGGGGAGGCTTCAAGTAAAATGATGATTGTAACTCCTTTCGCACTAAATGTATAATGACTTAACAAAAGCGGCCTGCATTTAACCACACAGATGTGGCTTGAGGAAGAATTCTATACCTGAAGATAAGCAGATCATTCATTTACAAGGAGAGGAGGATCCTCATCAAGAGGAGGCCCTTCCCAAGCCCTCATCGTTATGTTACTCTTTTTGCCAAATGAAAGCTTTAGCCAATGAATGGCTTAGTTATTACAGTCCATTTTGAATTCAGACAGCTTTGTTATATTCCGGAAATTGATTACCAAATAGATACATTGATGAATTGGGAAATAAATCGGATCAAAGTTATCCTTTATTTGCCAGATGTTGACTTAGAACCCCATAGGCATGTCGAATATACCCAGGAAACACTTGGAGACACTGCAGAGACAGCAGTGGAGGGCACCAGGTGTCAGGAAGAAGGGCTCCAGCCAAGCCTCAGGGATAAGGTGCACTGAGGGCAAGACTAGAGGGAGGAGGAAGCCACACCCGTGAAGGAGGGGGAGCACTGCAGAGAGCACAGGCAAAAGCCCCGAGGGGGAAATCAGCCTCTTTTCTGACTTCTCTCCTTTCTCCCCTTGGCTGGAATCCAGACCCCTCATCCTGGCCCAGAAGCCAGGCTCCCTTTCTGGGAGATCCAGGGGCTTCCCAGCCCTCAGTCTGATTGGACATCTCAGAGTAACCCTACCCCCAAAACTGTGGTTGCCATGGGCTCTAAAACTAGTTCTCCAGGTAAACAAAACTGCTTCTTTGTTCACCCACATGCAGGAAGCTGCAGATTCCTGGCCTTTCAACACAGGTTTTGCTCTGCTGACAAACTCCAGCATCAAGCAGAGGTGTTGGCAAGACTCCACCTGTTTCCTGGCAGAAGTCCCTAGCCGCCCCACCTCACACTGGCACAAAGGAGCCAAGCCATGAAAGGTAAGGAAGAGCAAGCTCCATGAAGGACAAGCTGCGTGTACTCATTCTGTTTCATTTCTCACAGGCCTGGTACACATTCTCATGAATGAGCAAGCTGGTCTCCCACCTCCATCCTCATCCCTGCCATGTGGGGATGGAAAAAGGGGAGTCCCCTCCTCCAGAGTCAGGATAGGATTATAGATTAGGGACACGTAGTCCAGGCCAGCTCCTACTCTCCGGTAGCCTTGCTCCACCCTTGGAGGGAAAGCATGATAGGTAGCGGGGGAAAGAAGCCAGGCTGTCGGCCCAGCAGTTTTTCTAATGACCAACAGTATGCAGATTACAGGCTCTGCTGAGATCAGTCCAGGGCTGTGAATGTATTAATGTTTTTAACTGTTGTTTTTGATTTATCTCAGTCTCTGTTCTCGCACTTCCCAATTCCATGCTTATAAGCAAGATTGGCTATTTATTTGAACAGAAATGGCATACAGAGGAAATTTAAAGGATTCTAGAAAGTCAAGGTGAACCAAAATCTCACTGTCTTCTCTCTGTAGTCTTTTCTTATTGTGGGGCTGCTGTATGCATTGTATTAGGTACCTTCTACTTGTCACTTCATTTAACTGTCATTGCAATGACTTGAGGTGAGTCTTAGTGTTCACATCTTACAGAGGAAAGAACTGAGGCTCAGAAAGGTAGAGACACCTGCCCTAGCTCACACAGCTGTGAAAGAGCTGGACCTGGACAAAAGGTGTGCATGGTTTTAGAGTGAAAATAGACTGCTCTTTGTGAAATCCATGCAAAGATGCCTGAAAGAGGAATAAATACTTCCTGGATAGTTGTGGATGAGTTAAATTTTGTAATCCACCCTCTTAGGATGAAAGTAGGTAGGAAGTGGGTCAACAGGAGTAGGAAGAGTGCCAAAAAGATGCCAGCCCGGAAGAGGTCTTCGCTGCCTCCATGTGTTTGTTTGCCCCAGGCTGCCTGAGCTGGCTTTTCGCCACAGGGTTAAGGTAAGAGATGCCTACATTAGTCAGCACCCGCACATAGTTCAGCTTCCTGTCCTGCCTGGCAACAGGCCGGCCTGATGCACGAAGTAGGAAGCCACCCAAGCAGTGTGAAAGGAAGGCAACCAACAGGCCTCCCCTTTAAAATCTCCCCATTCCAAGGCTCGAAATTTCCCATCATTTCACAGATGCAAACACGGAGACACAAAGGTAAAAACTGGTCCAGAAGACATCGCTAGTCAGGGAAGAATCAGTACTGAAAAGAATGGAGTGACTCACCCAGAGCTCATCCGTCTATCCATCCATTCAGATTCATCAAAACAGTGAAGTCCTTGGACTCATGGAGTTGATGTTCAAGTGAGAGGTAGATTACAACCTATTAGAGATACAATACAGTGTAAGGTGATAGAGAAGAATATAAAAGCGTCAGGGGAAACCTCCTTGGGGTAACTTTGAGGAGAGATGTGAATTAAATGATCAGCAAGGGCAAGGTTACTAATAAGGAGGAAACATGGTTGGGGTGTGCAGCAAACATCAAGGAGGCCAGAATGCTTGGACTGAATTGAATGAGAAACAGCAGGGTAGAAAATTATGCTGGGATTGTAAAGAAACCTTATATGTGAGGAACAAGGATTTGGATTTTTTTTAATAGTAATATACAGCTTCTCTCAAGCTTGGCGTTTGGTCGGTGAGGAACCATGCAGGTTTAACATATCGAGAAATGTTATTTCTGTTCAGGTTCCGTCTACCCTGGCCACGGCATGATGTCCGTCCACAACGATTGCAAAGTGTTCAGATTTTGTCAATCTAAATGTCATAAAAACTTTAAATAGAAGTGCAATCCTCGCAAAGGTAAGTGGACCAAAGCATTCCAGAAAGCAACTAGTAAAGAGCTTACAGTGGATAATTCATTTGAAGTTGAAAAACGTAGAAATGAACCTATCAAATACCTGTGAGAGCTATGGAATAAAACTATTGATGCAATGAAGAGAGTTGAAGAGATCAAAGAGAAATGCCTAGCTAACTTTATAATGAACAGATTGAAGAAAAATAAAGAGCTACAGAAAGTTAGGATATCAAAGAAGTCAAGCAAAACATCCATCTTATGCGAGCCCCACTCGCAGGCAAAGGGAAGCAGTTGGAAGAGAAAGTGGTACAGCAGTTACAAGAGAATGTGGACATGGAAGATCCTTTTTAAAAATCTCTGTAACCATTTCTTTTACTTACATTGGAAAATGCCCTTTGGAGACTTGGAACTTCTAAATCATTCATTTATTTTTTTCAGAAGGTCACTTAAATGAAAAGTGATTGAAATGTATCTTTCCTACATTGCCATCTATATCAGATATTATGGATGTTAGATTGCATCTCAGTGTTAAATCTTCACTGATAGATGTAGTCATGTAAATCACGAAAATTCTACTTATAACTACAGAAGTGAATTGTGGACATAAAATGGTTATCCCATTTGGATAATGGCACTAGGCAGCATTTGTATAATAACTCACGGCAAAAAATCATGGCTAGTGATATACAAAATAAAATATTCTTTCCAGTGAAACATTCCCTTCATTAATGTTATAGAAGAAGGGATACAATGAGGAACTAACAATTTCTATGACAGTGTCAAACGTTATTTTGATTTTAGTATTTCCTGTTTTGGTTTATTTGCATCTTAGAAGAGCGTAATTACATTGTTTGATGAAGTCTAATTATGCTGGACTGTTTTGACCTGGTTTAACCCTTCTGATAGGTAGCTGTGGATGTTGGGGATGAGAACTGAATAATCTTTGCCTGGAATGACACTACACTCTAGAATTTCCACTCTGGAGAATACTCAGTTCTAACTTGTGATTCCTGGTAGAACAAACTTTATTTTTCTAGCCTAGCAATGATCTAAAAGCAGAGGAATCCTAGTGCCTTTTAAAAGTCATTATGTGGTTTTCTTTTAAAAAGCTCCTGTTTTTGGAAAGTGGAAGTTATAGATACAACACCTGTTCATTATTTGCACATAAAATAAAACCATTTAAAAAGTTAAAAAAAAATAGTAATATACAGCCATGGAAGAGCTAAAAAGAATGGAATGTCATGACCTCTTTTATGTTTTTTTTTTTTTTTTTTTTTTTTAACCATTCTGGCTACCATATGGGAAAGAAACCATAGAGAAGGAAAAGTGTGGAAGATGATGTTGGCTGGAATTAGGGTGGAGGTAATGAAGAACATGAAAAGGTGTTAGAATCAGGTAGTGCTGTAAAGGGAGACCTAAAATGATTTGCTGATGGACTACCAATAGGATGTGTGAGAAACATACTATTCAAGAATGGCAACGTGGCTTTCAGCCTGAACACCTTATTGAATTGTGGTTGCCGTTTACTGAAAAGGAGTCCCTGACATAGATGTCAGAGTCTGTGTTCCATTAAGCTCTTGATCTCTAGCCCACAGAACAGTTGATGTCACGTAGGAGGGGTTTAATGAATTTAAATGATCAGATGAATGCCGTGATTAGTACATGCATATATACACAAACATGAATTCAACTACCCTACTTCCCTTTGGCTTTTGCTGTATTTTTCAATTATTTTAGCTTTTTTCAAATGAAATCTTAATTGGAACCAAAATGCAAAACAGGCAAATTGAAAAATTTTACTAATTAAAATTTATAATTTGATTTCTTTTGCAACATTTGCCTATTATAAAGTCAATCAATGGAGCCAGATGATTCTGATGAACACAGACATTGAAAATTAAATGTTATGGATGACAGTTGTAGCTCTCTATAAGCTCTAATTTTATTATTTCTGTTTTGTTTGATCGCACCTTATGAAAAAGTGGTTACAAATGGCAAAAGTTTCAAATGTGCTGTGTGCCAGTTACTAATGCCTTTGGCTGCATGTCAGAGTTAAATATCAGTGGCTTAACCATAAGGGTATTTATTATTTTCCAAGACCAGCTAAGTCATAGAGACCCCAGCTCAGGCAGCACTGAAGAAATTAAGAAACAGAAACAAAGAGTGCAAAAGTGGGATCAGAGTAGGACCGTCAGGAATCTGACAGCATTTCCCAGTGACAGCCCAGAGCAGACTCTGACCCGTTTATTTATTCTTTGTGAACAAGTGATTATTTTTAATAAGCAGGTGCTCAGTGTTTCTTCGTAGAATAAAGATAGACTAAATAGGCAGATAATGCCTGTTCACTACTAAGATAGAAACAAGCTGAAAAGCACTCTGCGGGTCAGCAATGGGGACAAGGTTAAATATCCTCTGTTTGGGGAACTGGTTTAACTAGTGCATGGCCAGTACATGCTGCTTACTTATTCTAGCAGTTTCCTGCCTAGGGATGGCTCGGTGTTCCTTGCCATCGCCTCTCAGCAAACAACATATACTCCATCACACACATGTCAAGACCTTCTCCCAACAATTAACAAAAGCCAAGAAATACAGATAAGTGTACCAATTAGAAATAGCACTTAGAAGCCTTGAACCAGTTCTCCAAAGCAGACAATCTGGAGCTAGCTCAATAGCTCAACAATGCCATAAAGGACCAAGGCTTTCCACCCTTCCATTCCACCATCAGCAGGCTGTCCTTCCACCCCTGGAGGGCCACTTCATGGTCATTGATATGGTTTGACTCTGTGTCCCCATCCAAATCTCATTTTGAATTGTAATCTTCTTAATCTCGACGTGTCAATGGAGGAACCAGGTAGAGATAATTGAGGTAGTTTCTCACATGCTGTTCTTCTGAGTGAGTTCTCATGAGATCTGATGGTTTTATCAGGGGCACTCCCCACTTCACTTGGCACTTTTCCTTCCTGCCACCTTGTGAGGAAGGTGCCTTGCTTCCCCTTCACCTTCTTCCATGACTGTAAATTTCCTGCGGCCTCCCCAGACATGCCTAACTGTGAGTCAATTAAACCTCTTTGCTTTATAAATTACCCAGTGTCGGGCAGTTCTTTACAGCAATATGAGAATGGACTAATACAGTCATGTTCATCACAACACCACAGAAAGCAGGAGTAAAGAGGCATCCAAGACAGCAGGAAACCATCTCTTTGTAGACAATCCTCTCTTTTTGTTAGAAAACATCTCTTCCAGAAGCCTCCAACAGAGTTCTCTTATGTCCAATCAGCCAGACCTGGGCCAGGTGCCTACTCTCAGACCTTCACTAAGCTACAGGACGCTTTACCTAATAGCTAAACAAGACCAGATAGTAATTTCAAGAAACTTTTTAATAACTAATCTAGAAGCTTGAAAGGCAAGTGGCAAAAACATTTCGTATAAAGTGGAATAAACACTCTTCATTTATAAAACTGGGTCATCTCCTGCTGTTGATAGTGGCAAAAGGCAATTTTGATCAGAGGCTTTCTGAAGACTTCAGAAAGTGGAAATATAAATTGATTCACACACACACACACACACACACACACACACTAAAGATTATATTTTCCCATTTTTCTTCTCAGAATCTCACTCACTGTGGCCCAAATCTCTCTTCTCTTTCCCACAAGCCCTCTTTAAGATCGTCATCTTCTCCTGACTCTTCCCCTCCCTCAACCTCTTTCCTCATAGCCAGTGGGATGCACCCCTGCTTCAATATTTTTAAGTCTGTCACATGATAATAATAAACAGTTCCCATTTCTCCTCACAGCTATTGGTCAAGCCACAAGTGTCTCACATTGGCAATTAGAAAACATCTCTTCCAGAAGCTTCCAACAGAGTTCTCTTATGTCCAGTCAGCCAGATCTGGGCCAGGTGCCCACTCTCAGACCTTCACTAAGCTACGGGACCCTTTGCTTAATAGCTAAACAAGAACAGAGAATAATTTCAAGAAACTTTTTAATAACTAATCTGGAAGCTTGAAAGCAAGTGGCAAAAACATTCAACATTATCAATATGTGTCATGTTATGAGTAAACCCACTATCCCACTGACTACAGCAATATGATGTGAACAGGCACTGAACAATGAGCCAGGGCCCTACCTGGCAACTACTTTAATATGACCCACATATACTTTAGGGCTAAGCTCTTTCATACACCAAATATTTTCTATTTTCTATTTTCTGTGATTAGTTAGATGCAGTTCTGAATTTTTTGTAAGCTGGTAGTATTTTTTCTCAAGTTAAAAAGTATACTCAAGGATAGTAGAAAAAGCTTTATCCAAAAGGTTACACCACTACACAACACACACACACACACACACACACACACACACACACACCCCAGGGACAGAGAGAGAGAGAAAAAGAGAGAGAGAACCTGATGACACAAAGAAATAGAATAGTCACTAGTATTAACTTTAAAATAGAAAATATTTAGTGTGGGTCTGTTTTTTATTCTATAGTTTTTAGGTGAGTTAAGGATACTTTTTTTTAAAATCCTTGATTCATTTCATGGCAGGGTAAACATGAGTTACAAACAACTAGTTTTACACATTATTTTTCCAGAGACCTTCGTAAATATGTAAATGAATTAACCAAAGAGGAATATCACGCTGACATGTCAGCTAGAAAGACAGGTCCTCCAATAAATTCCCAACACTGCCTGTGTACAAGGGTTAAAATAAAATCAGACAATTTGCTCTGTGAATTCCATGCACTTGTCCCCTCCATAATAGCCATGTTGATTCTCTTTCCACTGAAAGAATTTTAAAATGTAGAAATTCAGCAAAAAAGACCCTGTGCCTGAGTGTGGAAAAGACTATGTCTTAAATCAATAGAAGATCCCATCTCCCACCATGCAGAGGCTATTTGAAAAAGGTATTTCCTGGGATTGTCATTGTATATCTCAAAGGCGAAGACTGGGTCTCTCTTCTCCACCTTGGACAAGATAACCTAGTAATAATAATAATGATACCAATAAAGCAGAACGGTTGAACTATGGAAGAATCTCATTTTCAGTTTAATTTTCAGCATCAAAAGTTCAAATTATGAAGCATCACCTCTGAAGAGATTGAAAACTGAAAGACTGTCTGTGATTTCAAACCAACCTGAATTGAAATTTTCTGCCTTAGAAACTCTTCAGAAATTCTTTATGCACTTTTGACTTAAAATAATAACTTCATTTTAAAATAAAGTAGCTATAGATGTTGAAGTTGACTTGCTTTTAATGACTGTGGGTTTTCTCAACCCAACACAGAACTACTAGCCTGGCCTTAGTCATTGCACCAAAGGAGGTAATTAACTCCATGGCTACTGTCCGATCCCTATTCTTTGATAGATGACAGATTAGAAAAGTTATTTGCAAAAGCTACTCCAAGCCCCAATTTGCCTATATCCCTTAAGCCCCTTCTATACAGAAACTGGAGCTGCTTCTATCCTGCCCCGCCCTGCTCTCTGCCCCCTTAGCTGGGCCACTTGATGTCTTTGCAAGCTCAGACCTTACCCAACTCTCTAAGCCCAATGGCTCATCAGGCAAGGGAAATATATGATTATAGATGTCCTCTCAGTATCTGCAGTTGGTTTTGTTTCTCTTAATATCCATTTTCTACTCAATTCATCTACAGTTGCCTGGATCATAAGTAGCTCTATTCCAAGACATAGCAATAAAAACTTCATGCAATTTTTTTCATAGTTTGTAAAGTATTTTTCCTCTTTTTGGAATCATATATCCCAAGAGCTAGAATTTATCAATAAATTATGCTTTTCCTCATATTTTAGTTCTTAAGCTCATGGTTTATTTATTTAACATTATCAGTATATGTTCTTACTTCATCAAAGAGCTGCTAAAATGCAATATGGTTTGATCAGATACCATGCTTTGGGAAACAATAAGAGAAAACCCAACTCAAATGATTTAAACAATGAACAAAATGTATTAACTCCCATAACTGGAAGATTGGAGACAGATTAGGACATGATTTTTAGCTCCATCCATTTCTTTCAGGACTTAGATTTCTTTCTTTTTTCAATTCTGTTTAATTCAGCAAGTTATCTTGTAGACCTCATGATCAGAAGATGCCTATAGCCGTTCCAGACAGCACAGTCTGACAGGACAACATCAAGAACCAAGAGCATGTAAATTACTACTTTGCCCCTGAGTTCCAGTTTCCTTTCTATGACCTGGAAGTTCTTTCACAGGAACTCCAAAGCTGCTTCTGCATCACCTCACTGACAACCAATCACTGACAAAAAGGAAATGAGACCACCTCATTACCTTAAGATTAGTTGTATTTACCCTGGGTTGAGACTGTAGCATAACTTTCTTAAAAATAAAAAAAGGATGGACAGAAGAAAATGAAGCATAAAAAAAACAGCCAAGAAGAAAAGAGGGAAAAAGATATTTGGGAAGGCAACCAAGTCTGCTATACATCCCTTAAGGACCAAAATGTGAAATAAATAAAAGCACATTCACCAGTTACTCTATATCCAAAGCCACTATTTGATAGGTCAGAGTTACTACTCAGAACTGCCTTTATAGTAAGGATAGAAATGTCAACAAAGCCACTAGAAATTTATCTGATAAACAGCATTAAATTTTTTTATTGAGTAGCATACACACTTCTGTATTTTAAGGTACACTGACCTAGAAGATTTCTGAAATATGAGTGATTATTTCTCATCAAACAAAATTAAGTTACCACCTAGGACACTAGATGCAGTTCATCTCCATTGTAAAGAGGTTTATAAATGCATTAGAATTACCTAAAGATAGAAAGATAGACAGATAGAAAGATGATAGATAGATAGTTAGATATCCACTATATCATAAGACTTACACTAAAGCTACAGTAATCAAGGCCATGTGTTATTGGCATAAGAGTAAGTAAGAAGACCAACAGAATAGAATAGAAAGCCCAGACATAGGCCTACATATTTATAGCAGGTTGACAGTCAATAGGTGAGGCAAAGTAATCCAATGAGGAAATAAAAGGTTTTATTCAACAAATGTAGCTGGAACAACTGTATAAAGGGAAAAAAATGAACTTTGATCCCTTCCTCACACTATGCACAAAAATTAATTTCCTCACACTATGCACAGACGTAAACATAAAAGAAAAAGGTAAAGCTTCTAAAAGAAAATGCAGAAAACTATCTTTATCACCCGAAGTTAAGCAAAGATTTCTTAGACGGGTCACATATTTCAAGAAAGACTTATGCAGGAATGTTGAACAGTTTTCTTCATAATAACCACAACCTAGAAACAACCCAAATATTCAATAACAAGGAAATAAATAAATTTTGGTATATTAATAAAATATTAACTATTAGTGCATTCAACACTTGAATGAGTATCAAAAACATTATGACAAGTGAAAGAAGACAAATACAAGCATATATGTGCTGCATTATTCTATATAAGATGTTTGAGGACAAGCACTACTAACTCAATGGGACATAATTAAGAACAATTGGCTTCCTCTAGGTAGGCTATTGACTGGAAAGAAACACAAGGAAACTTGAAGTAGTGATAAAAATGTTCTACATCTTGATTGGGGCTCCAATTTCATGAATGTATATAGGTATCAAAACTTATTGAATCATACATTTAAAATCTATGCATTTTTGTTTATAAGTTTTATCTCAATAAAAACAATATATAAATGCATGAATATATGAGTGCTGAATTGCAAGTTGTATTCTTCTTTTGTCTACATTTTAGGATTTCTGGAATAATAGTGTGTCTTTTAATTATGGCCTACAGAAACTGTCTAGCCATCCAGCATTGAATTTTTTAAATAAAAATGATATTTATCTAGCAAACCTTTTACTACAAATAACATATAGTCAGAGACCTTAAATGCACAGCTCAATAATTTTTAATAAAATAAATTCCCCACATGTAACCACCCTTCAGATCAAGATATAAAACATCACCAGCACCACAATTCCTCCCACTGACCCAAAGTGAGGGAAAAGATATTAGGAAAAGGTTGCTTATCACAAATCCAGAGAATGCACTTATAAGCAGTGGAATTTTCCAAGTCTTCATAATGAACCCCATGAAAGAGGTATCACTATTTCTATTTTATAGAGTTCTATAATTAGCAAAGTCAGAATTCAAAACCAGATGGGTTCAATACTAATATCTGTGTTCTTTCCATGTAAGTCAAGCAGAATATAAAAGAAGCAAAAAAAAAAAAATTCATGCTCCTTGCTCACTAATCATCATAATCTATGCTTTTCAAATACATAATCTCAGTAGAACGCCAGCTTTATTTACATTACATATTTTTATAAAAGTGTTGTATGTAAGGTCTTTTAGGCTGAGAGCACCATGGATGGCATGGCAACCTCTGTGACCTGTACGTACACTCCAGATAAGTTCCTGGAACGAGAAAGTCTGAAGTACCTGGAAGACCACAAAAAAGGGAAGAATGATCAACCCCTGTGGTGTTGAATTAACTTTGAGACGCTCTTCTATTGTTCCTTATTCTCACCTCAACTGTTAAAGCAACTGGACTTTGTAACGAACCTTGGTCAACCTCGTGACTCCAAACCCTACCACCCCCTACCAGCCTACAAAAACCACCCTGAACTGCAACTTCTGTAACTTTCCACTGCCTACTCCAAACCTATAAAACCAACTCCTATCCCACCGCCTTGACTCTTTTTCAGACTCAGCCCACTCGCACCCGGATGAATAAACAGCCTTGTTGCTAACACAAAGCCTGTTTAGGGGGTCTCTTCATTCAGAGTGCATGTTTAACATTGTATAAATATATTTTTAAACATATATTTACAACATTTTATGTGAGGACTAAGCTTAAATTTTTAAATTTTTAATCTTGTCCAAATTCCTATCTAAAAGGTTTGGGGAATCATGCCCTTCAAATCAAAAATTCTCATCAGATAGGTTTTCTTTAGCCCTATATATTGTGACTTGCTTTCCAGCCTGACTCTGGCATAACATTATGAAACAAGCAAGGAAATGAAAAGATTTTACCCCAAAATGTGTTTATTCACCATATCTTGAAATGGCCCTGCAAAGCTGTCCTTTATGGGGGAAAAATGTGCATCTCTAAAGAATCTCTATTAACATAGGTAGATCTTTTTCTTCCAGGCCCTCCCAATCCTGAAGAGATTAAGTAAAAGTTTAGCACCTTTTTAAAGGTCTGAATAGGAAATATTTGTCATCTATTGTTTCTAAGGTCAGCCACCATAAGACTTCAAAAGAACCTTGTTCTCCACAATCTTTTATCTTAACCTGAACATTTCCTTTTTATTGATCCCAGGTCTTTAGACAAACTCAACCAATTGTCAGTCAGAAAATATTTAAATTTACCTATAGACTAGAAGCCCCCCTACCACCCCACGTTTGAGTTGTTCTGCCTTTCTGAACCAAACCAATGTATTTCTTAAATATATTTGATTAATGTTTCATGCCTCCCTAAAATGTGTAAAACCAAGCCATGCCCCACCTACCATGGGCATATGTTCTCAGGACCTCCTGAGAACTGTGTCACAGGCTATGGTCATTCATATTTGGCTCAGAATAAATTTCTTCAAATGTTTTACAGAGTTTGATTCTTTGTTGACATATGTAACCCAAGCAAGGCAGGGATATAGCAACACTTCACTATCAGAAAATGGAGAAATTGAACTAGCCTCATGATCACAGAGCCAGGGCCAGGATGGAAATCCCTATTCCCAGGACAGTAATTATGTTTCACAATCATAGAAGAAATTAGCCTGGCACACCTATGTCCTGTCACCTGCATCTCACCCCAAGTCTTAGCTACAGAGGTAAGTGATGGGTTGCAGGGATGTCTTTGTCCCCTTTCCACCCCTTACTAAATGCTACATTCCCTTTTCCCAAACAAGTAACAGGAGAGAATTGGGGAAAGGACATTGTTTCTCAGGATTTTGTGTTTCAATTTGTTACTCCTCCCCTAAATTTACAAAACACCATTGCTTAGCCTCCCTACCTGCTGCCACACACACACACACACACACACACACACACACACACACAGACACACTCTAAGAGTAACCAAGGATAGAAAACTCTACTTAATGAGGGAGGGAAGAAATGTTTTAGAGATGATAAGTCTCCAGGGCTACATAAACCAGGCTGTTGGTAAATTCTAAAGGTGAAAATGTCCAGCAACCTAGTAGGCACTACATTGTGCTGAAACAGCCTCTCCATGTAGAACTGAGATTTTCTTTGAACCACATCACTCATGATAAGGATAAAGACTTCCCAGTCCATTGACTAACAAAGATAAGCATTTAAGTAGCCTAATTATCCCTGAAGCGGCCAATCACCCTTAAAAGAAAGCTAATGCTTTTAGCCAATGTAGCAACGATCCGACTGTTCCTTTGTCTTATAATGATTGGGTTAACAAGGCAAGAAACACCTTTAAAATCAAGTTTGTGTACATCTTGATTCATCGTAGCTGTCTAAAGTAGAAACAGTTTTCCCAACCAGGGGATGGAAAGTCTTAGCAATTTGGACAGCTGGCAAAATAGAGCACATGTTTCAGATGCATGACCAAAAACATTTATTTCCCAAGGTTTTAAATGAAGTTAATAATATCTGAAAAATAAATAAGTCTCCAAGCTGCAAGCAACACTGGGAAAATCAATAATGAAGTTCCAGGAGAGTCTAGCTGCCTTCAAACAGTGGTCTCTGCTGATGGGAAAGTCCTCTTTGCCCAGCGGGGAGCCAGAGCGTAGCCCAGAGGCAGTGTGAAGATGAAGGTATGGCATTCCTTAGCCTCTATATGCTGAATCAACCCACTGGTATTCAATAGGGTCTTGATCTTAACAGGATAGTAAACAGAGGCATGTAAGAAAATGCTTTTAAGGCTAAAGTTACTAAAAAGCCAGCAAAATGCTGCAGAACTTAGACACACAAAAAAGTGCAATCAATGAACTTCCTTCCGTATCTCCAACTTCCTTTCTCTTTAAAATAAACCCTGGGAGGAATCATTTTGTAGAGTGAAGAGTTCTCTGTGATATGAATAGTTCTCCTTTCATTATTATGCCTTGTATGTTTGGATTTTTATGTATTGACTTTTTCATACAGCTGTACTTCAGAAAATGGAGAATAAAAAACATCATTATATGAAGCTGGGGGAGTCAATAGACGCCAAAGAAAAACTGCACCAAATTATTCCAACATACGCTGATAATTCCCTTTTCATTTGTTCATGGACAATGAACTCTTCATTGAGTGGAGGAGAAGGTTCCTGTTGGAAAACAGTGAAATACAGTGGCTCCCCAGAGGATGTGGATCTTCACAGAGACCTTGCGGGATATTAGGGGTTGATAGATGTTTCTACCCCTCTTCTAAAACGATTACTGCACTCTCTTTTACTATTGGAGTCATAATGCTGAAACAACCTTGGTGAACCCCAGTTCCTGCCACACAACACTCCCTCACTAACCATAAAAGTCATTTTCAAATACATTTTGGGAAAGGTTCATTTTAACTTTCTTATGAGAGTCAAAATCACATCTGTACAGTAGAAGCCACAAGAAGTTCTGTAGTAATAAAGCTGTTTACATTGTTTGATTGCGCTATTTCCAAAACATTTCACCATAAAACGCCTTTTTATTAGCTTGATTTTATTTAACTCTTCAAGTGTAGCATTCTCTGGAAAATGTCAATCTACTTAGGAAAATGTTGAAATAGCCCAACTTCCTCATTAAGTTGGTAAGGGGAAAAAAGCTGGAGCCCAGGCATGAGAAGGGAGTTTTTCAAGTCAATCTATCAATTAGGCCAAGAACCTGATTGGACTTAAAGCCAAGGTCTCTCTCCACTAAGTAATCCTGGGGCCACACTCAAGAAGGAAGCCTACGTGGCTTTTGACATCTGGAACAGTAGTATGGAAGAGTATTTAGCACTGTATTCCCCTGTGGGAGGGGTGCATGTCACAAAGCAAATCTGCCGATTAATTTTCCCGCTAGTGCCTCTGCTCTTGAAAGAAACGTTCTGGTTCCATTCCAGTGTCTTTGCAGGGTAAGTCAATGATCAAGAAATAGTGGCAGGTATCTGACCCTCACTGTCACAGGAGTTGAATTCTAGGAGTTGATACCTAACACGAGAGCCAATCCGGTACAGAGCAGTTTGGTCCATGGACTGTCCGACTTGCTTGAAGGAAGCCTTAAGCCACTAATGACTGCATAGTTTCACCTTCTTTCACATGGATACGTTATCAGGTACTAGTCAAGATCCCTAGGAAATCCAAAACTAGGAGGTTTTAGTCAACCAAAATTAAATTGAGGAATTAAATACAACTAAGTTTTTAAAAAATTTTAAATTAAACATAAATCATTTTCAAAGTCTATGTTGTTATTTCAAATCCAAAGAAGAATTATCCCAATTTCTTGTATGTGAAAGGAGAAAGAGTTCTGTGATCATATGGTTCAGCTCCATCATTTCACAAATAGAGAAGCTGAAACTCAGATAAATTGGTCACATAATCAGTTAATGAAAGCTAAAAGGTATAACCAGCAGAGACTTAGAGCCCAATTTTTTTTTCTCCATAGCACTGCCTTCTGACAGTCATTGAGAATTAAAACAAGCTGGGCATGGTGGCTTGCGTCTGTGATCTCAGCACTTTGGGAGGCTGAGGCAGGAGGATTGCATGAGCCCAGGAGTTTGAGGTCAGCCTGGGCAACATAGTAAGATATTGTCTCTACAAAATATTTTTTAAAAATTAGGCAGGTGTGGTGGTGCACACCCATAGTCCCAGGGGCTTGGGAGGCTGAGGTGGGAGGACTGCTTGAGCCCAGGAGGTGGAGGCTGCAGTGAGCCGTGATCATGCCACTCTACTCCAGCCTGGGCAACAGAGTGAGACATGTCTTAAAAACAAAAACGCCCTAGCAGCAGGATCCATATGATTGATCTTGTATTTGTCATGTTGCTGCCTTTTTTTGTTCCTCTTTTTTTTTTCTTGATTGCTAGTGTGTTCACTTTTTCCTTAGAACTAAACTTTCAGGGTTCAAAATTTGCCTGAAATGTTCAAACAATTAAAACCATGATATTAAAAATTCAGGTCAAGGTTATTTCTGTTAGTGAGTATTTTCAAGAGAATCTGTGCATTTGTAAACAAAAAATTATGGAGACTCACAAAATTGATGCAAATTATGTTTAAAAATAGAATGTTGTACTTTCCAAGAAATCAAATAAAAATAGTACACCAGTAATTTTTCTGCTTATATAAAAGTTACTGTAAAATCCCACTATGAATTGAGAACACAGTAGTTCCTCTTCCTGTACCACAGGAGAACAGCTTCGTGGTCCAGGCTCAGCAAAGTGCCAGTTTTCTTTCCCATCATCAGCTCCATCTCTGCAGTCTGCTCTTAGGCCTTAAGCATTTATCATAATCTTCGGCCAGTAGAAGGCGTAGCCCTGTTCCTCTCACGTCCCAGTCTGTAATCTGTGGAACCTCTGACTTGACTTCCCAGGTAGAATAAGTCCTGGTTGTGGCTGGTCAGGAAATGAACAGGACAGAAAGCTGACTGCAAATCCTGAACAAGCCCAGGGACCACAGACATCATCTGGGATCTCTATAGAAATACCTTATCCATCAGTACTCTCCCAGGCAGAGTTCTCGTCACATTCCCAGAGGTTGAGGTCATACCTTTTTTCCAATGGACAACAGAGTATAGGGAGAGGTGAGGTTTGGCCTATAGGGTTTTAAGATTCCTGATATTTTCATGGGCTGGGCAGCTTAAGGCTTGTATTCTTGTGTTTCTCAGCACCTCACAGTTGGCGTCCCTCCCTGCACATCCCCATGGGAGGCCAGGATGAGCAGACTCAGCTCAAATACAGGAAATGAAATTCTCAGCATAAAAATCCTGTCCTATCTAAATCCACAAGACCTGCAAAATATTTTCTTCTGCTGGAGCCTAAGTCAAAGCAATGCTTTGCTAGAAATCTCATTCTCAGGCTGAGATGCTGAAGAAGAAATTGAATTCACTTTTTAACCACTCCTGTGTCATAACTACAAGGGGAAAAAGCTGTTGTCTGAACCTACTATAGGGGAAAGAGAGAAGTATTAAAGTACCCAATAATATTTGGTGGCATAGAATCCAACTTTGCATACATGCTATGACAGTAGATTAAAGGCACCATAATAGTTTTTGAAGACATCATGAAGAAAGCACCAGTCAAACCTAATGTCCTTCCATCATTGATGTGATGCTATCCTTTCCTTATTCCTTCAAACCTACCATAAAGAAAGGATCAAGTAAATTAATTTGCATTGGGGAGCAGTGGTTGAGACAATACACTAAACCTTCCCAAAGCGTCTGGGATGTTTGTCAGTTACTGCTGCTGGCAGTGGTGGTCTCTGGTGGAAGCACTTCTTATTTAACTAAACTGTAAACCAAACTGGTGCCAAACAGAGCCGAGTTTCAGTCCAGTTCTGTAGTTTACTAACTGTATAGGATGTAGAAATAAGAATAATCGTTTATGTTTTCACAATTATTATTCAGAAAGAGCATTTGTCAAAACATATCTGTCAGATGGAAGAACTGTGAAATCAGAGACTAATCAGTCACAACATGGTGGGAGTAAACTAAAAAACTAAATCTTGAATTATTAAAGTGGTATGATTTAAAGTAGAGAACTTATTTTTAAAGCCTTTTAGAATAATTTCATTGTGTGAAAATGGCAATGTTTGGATTTCCAGATAAAATCTTTTTACTGTAGCTCTTAGTGTTTGAGTAATATTTTTATTTTAGCAAAATGTCACTGGGCCTCTATGAAGTTCCAAGTGATTCCTTGTGTCTAGAAAGTGGCTCAGAGTGTTGAGTTTGTTCATTGCATTCATCTTAAGAGGTTTGCCAGTGAACAGGGAAATGGGACTTCTTAAAGAGAAAACTTCCCAGTGTGTTACGAAGCCCTAAGAGATGGAAGCAGAGAGGGAGTCTCTCTGCCACCTTAACTGTGGGGACATTGAGGGGTCCAGGCAGCAGGACCTGCACAGTGGGCCATTCTACGAAACCATGAATATGGAGGCAAGTTGAAGCTAGGGAGGAAGCCACTCTTGCAGGCAGGATCACAGTAAACTCATTTTCCAGGATAGGCTCTAGGAGGTGAAAGGGCCTGCGAGCCTGGGAATGAGCTAGAAAAGGGTAATTTCAGAGACCGGAATTTTGCAACCAGTTCTTGTTTCTAATATTTTCCTGTATATCTCTGTTTATGTCTCACTTGTAAATGAATGATCCATCCATTTTGAACATTCTGACTTGCCTCAGTTGTGATCAAGGGAGTTTGGAGAATCAGATTTACCCCTGATCTGACCACAGCTCTAGAGGTGCTGACCCCTTCCTAGAGGCCAGCGAGAGAGGGGAGTCAGAGACCGATGGACACACATCCCACAGGGAAGTTGAAACTCAGGAAAAATGGCCAGGTCTCTTTGTTCCAGCCACCTTATAAATATGAAGATTCGCTCTCTCACACTTAAAATGTGAAGGCTCTGGAATTTTTAAATGTATGTTTTCCCTTATACAGATCTCATTCTTGTATGTGACAGCAGCAGATCTAAAAGGCTAACACATTCCTCCACCACTCTTGCCCCAGACATCTTTGATTCCTGCTTTTCGATCAACGTAAAAGTAACCAAGCATGCACTCCCTTGATTTTCTTCCATCCCTCCCTCCAGAAGCACAAGTACATTTATCCACAACTTTTTCTTCCTTTCTTCAATGTCCACATGAAGAAGTATTTCCTAATCCTTTCTAAGATTCACCCTTAATCTCAATTTGGTTTTCTTCCTCATCTTCTGGAATCTCATGCACTGAATTAGCCCCTTTTCTCTCAAATATTCTCTTTCTATTAAATCCTTCTTCCTTCAAAAAAGAGGGGAGGGGGACTCTTTTGGGTATTCTTCCTAAATACAACCATCCATTTTTCTTCCATTCTGTCAAAATATGGACTCTGTCTACTTTTTCCACCTTTCTTTCACTCCACAAAATTCTACAACCTGGGTCTTTCAACCATTCTCCCATGTTACTACAAACCTCTTAATTACTGGAGGAAGAGATTCAGACTCTGTACGCTGACTTGCCCTCCAGGTCCCCTTGCCTTCAATTCCTCCTGAAGCATGATATACTGCAACCCTTCTGGGCTCTTCTGCATCACCCAAAGATGTTATGCACTTGATCTGCCTTCCTTGGAAAATCACTCATGTAGTTCAAGCAGCAAACTCCTACTTATCCTTCAAAACCCAGCTCAATTTTTACCTTCACTGTGGACTTTTCACAAGTCCTTCCTCTCCTCTTCCACGAAGAATGAACATCTTTCTCTGTACCAAAAGCACTGTGCTGTTCCCTCCCTTGTATAACTTTCAATGGTCTATGATGGTAACTGACGCTCAGATCTTTATTTCCTACATTCTAATTTTTCTAAAAATGATAGCAACAGGAGGCAGATAAATGCCTAAGCAGACAGGGGTGGGTCCCCTGGTGAAACTCGACCTTCGAGCTGAAGACAGTCCTGGATAAAACTACAGATTGGATTGAGAGCCTGTCTTCCTCTTTGTCATGATTTCCTCTGATTGTTCCCTACCCTTCACTTATTTTGCAAATACTTAACCCTTCTCTAATTCTTTTTTTTACATCGCCATGCCCATCTTTGAGTTATGCCTTTACTTTAGCCTTTTTCCGTACTCCCCAACCAATCAGTGCATACTCCCCATTCTGAACCCATAAAAGTCCCAGACTCAGCTACACTGAGAGAGAAACCACCTGACTACAGGAGTGGGGGACCACCCCCACATCTCCTCTCCACTGAGAGCTGCTCCATTGCTCAATAACATTCTTCTCTGCCCTTTTCGCCCTTTGAATTGTCAGCATGACCTCATTCTTCAAGAAGTCAGGAACTGCCGAATATGGGTATTTGCTATAACATAGGTGGGCTGGGTCATTCCCAGCCCAGCCATGGGCTAAATTGGTACACAAGCCAGGTGCAGCCTGGTGGGCCTAGTGGGCAGGCTACCTCCTGAGTCAGGCCCAGGACTTAGGGAGGCCTGGGCAGGGGCACTTCTGGCTGGAGGTCCCTGGCTGGCAAAATGGCCAAGAAAATTCCTGCATCAAAACTGTAACTTTGTCCAGTTCATTTTACATCTTAACAACTAATATGATGCTTGGAGCATAATGGGCACTCAACTAATATCTGTTTGATGACAAAACAATCATACTTAAATCCTGGTTCCCCTGTAAGCATAAAATCCATAAAATCCTGAAGACGCTAGAGACAAGCAAAGATTTCTAGAGCCAGGCAGCAGGAGGAGATCATCAGAGTCAGTACAAGACTTTAAACCAAAACAGAATTACAATGAAGCTTAAATATGCACCAATCCCAATGTCAAAAAGTCTAAAAAGAACACTAAAAATAAAACCTAAGAATTTGGAGTTCCTTGAGTTATGATTGAGAGAGTGTGTGGTGATGTTGGTTTCTCAGGCACTAAGTCAGTCCATGTCAGGAGACCAGTACGGTGGGCACTTTCAGGCCCCAGTGACAGGTCTCCACTAAGCATCATCACCAGACACAGTTGGTGTTTAGGACATGTGCACTGTAATGGAAGAACTAAGATAAGAAAAATAAGGAAAAGATTGGCTATCTTTCCCCAGGGAAACCTCTATTCACAGGAACTCTTAAGATCCATATTGCAATGGCTGAAATCTTGTAATTGAGTTTTAATGTACCTCCCGCCCACAAGAGAGAAAGCCTGCAAATATGTTTACTGTCTTAATCTTTGCATCTCTTTGTATTGCCTCTTCAGCCTGATGATAATTCTGAACAAAAATCTGAAATTCCATGTGTTGAATCAAACATCACTTACAGAGAACTTATAGGGTGAGTCTCTCTACCTGACACCTGAGTTCATCATCCCTGCCCCACCAGCCCATATTAACTCTAGTCTCATGGTAAAATGTTTTTCATTTTTTCAAAGGATTCAAATAAAATTATGACCACAGTGACTTTTTTAGGGCCAAAGCAGAAAGGAGAAAACTAGAACAAAAGCAAATGGCTGGCAAAGAATCAAATGTTCTTAGGGTAATATGAAAGAAAATAGAGAAGGAAAACTGCACAGCTTTAAATTCCCAAAGAAACTGAGGGAGAGCTAATAAATATCTGCTGTTGAGTAGCTTTTTTCCCAGTAAAGTGAGAAATCTGTTCTCTTTAACCTGATTGCAGCAGGGAGACATCACAGAGGCTACTTCAACAGATGGAAACACTCCACCTGCCTCAAGGATATACCACAGCATAAACAGCTACTGTTTCTCACGTGTCTTGTTAATGTTTTCTGTACACTGAAGTCCTATGCAATTACACAGTGTTTTCTCCTAGGAGCTTAGGGCCCTTTATAAAGAGCTTAATGCATTAAAAAGTGATTTCCTGACTCCCTCCATGAAGTTCAAATATTGAAAGAGCTGTCATGATCTAAGCTGGACAAATCTGGTTCTCCTCTCCTGAGTTGGTGATCTTTCATGAAACACTTTTCTGACCCACCTTTTACTCCAGCTGTCACTACAGAAACCAGCACCCTGTGGGTGTACCTTTATGAGCCATACCTAAGCTACTGAAATCACTTGTTTTCTTCTAGGGGCTTCTCTGATGAGAGGTGAAGGATACAGTAATGCATGAGCAACCTGAAAATAGAAGGGAGTTAACTCCACATAGTTTAACCAATGGACCCAGGAGCTAATTAATCAACACTCTCTCTGGGGAATAAACTGGTGATTCTCAAATGTAAACATGCATAAGACTCACCTGATGAGCTTGCTGAAATACAATATACTGACCCACCCCTCCCCACTCCCATCACATTTTGGATTCAGGATGATGCCCATGAATTTGTAGGTATATCACAGTCGAGGTGATGCCAAGAAAGCTGGTCCACACTTGTAGAACATTGGGGCGTGAAATTTTTCCACATATTCTGCGCAGCTCCTGAGGCTCCCAGTACAATTAAGCTGTAGTCACCCACAGAGATGGTCAACTCTTAGTGTGTTTTTGTGACGCCTTCCTTTCCTCTGTTTCACTCTCCTGTTTCCTGGGATTGCTTTCCAAATAAACTACCTAAAATACCTTTTTTTTTTTTTTTTTTTTTTTTTTGAGATTGAATCTCACTCTGTCGCCCAGGCTGGAATGCCATGCGCGTGCTCTCAGCTCACCACAACATCTGCCTTCAGGGTTCAAGTGATTCTCCTGCCTCAGCCTCCCAAGTAGCTGGGATTACAGGTGTGTGCCACCATGACTGGCTAATTTTTGTATTTTTAAGTAGAGATGGGTTTTCACCACGTTGGTCAGGCTGGTTTCGAGCCCCTGACCTCATGATCTGCCCGCCTCAGCCTCCCAAAGTGCTGGGATTACAGATGTGAGCCACTGCACCTGGCTCCTAAAATGCTTTTGACTCAGGCTCTACTTTCAGGGGAAACCCAGCAAATGGCTGTTAACCTCCATTTGCCTTCACCTCTTCTACTGGAGTCACTTGGCCTTGTCCCTTAGACAATGTAGTTACGAATTCTGTCTTCTGATTGCAGCAATAAAATGTGACCAGAACTAACAATTTGATTTAGCTGTTCAAGCCAGCAGGGCTTCTCTACGATCAACTGTTTAATGGGAGTTTGGGGTGGTGGCATAGTTTTATGGATTTAAGTGAAGAACTGGTTTCCTAACTTTTATGTTGTCCACAAGCTGACCAGGGGCTCACAGATTTTTTAAAGGATCTCTCACTGCATTGGAGAGTAACAGACAGCTTTTGGCATTTTAATATTTACATGTTAGGTAGTACCTACCCAACAAGCGTTCCTCTCTTCTAGCTAATAGAACCTGTGTTCATGCAGTGTGCCCAGCTCCAGGGCATGAATCACACTTGTCTAATCTAGTCATTGCTATAGTATAGCAAACCATTGCCTAATGCTTATTTCCCAGGCTTCCTATTGCTGGAATGTATATGCTCAGGATAACTAAGTCTGGCCAGTAAGAATTAAGAGGAAGTTTGAGAGTGCTTCTGAGAAATAATTTTTATCTCCACTGAAAGAAGGAGTGATCACTCAAGGACCTCTTCATATTGCCTCCTCCTTGCCCCAGCTCGTCCTGCCTTTGAATGAGAGCATAGTGCTTGAAGCAATCACAGCCATTTTGCAACATGAGGTCACAAGCATAAGCATGAAAAGCCAGACTGCTAAGGATGGCAGATCTGCTTAGTTAGCCAAGGGCTGCATGGCTCTAGAGTTTTTGTTATATCAAAGAATTGATATTATCATTGTTAAAGTCACCACTAGTCAAGTTCTGTTTTTTGCATTCAAAAGTATGGCTGGCTTATATGTGACAAAAGATTTGTATTCATAATATATAGAGAATTTTTACAAATCAATAATAATGAGACAAACAACCCAGTAAAAGTAGGTGAAAGATTTAAACAGGCACTTTATAAAAGAGGGTATGCAAATGGCCAGTAAGGCTATAGAAAATTTTTCAATGTAGTTGTTCATAAGAGAAATACAAATTAAAACCACAGTAAGATACTACTACATACCTTCCAGGAGAGCTAAAAATTGTTTTTAAAATGGCAATATGAGTTTTAGTGAGGATGTGGCATAAGCGGAGTTCTCTAACATTGCCAGTGGGGGTGTAAAATGTTGGAACCATCTTGCAAGACAAGCAGTAGATTCTAACAAAGTTGAATGCCTGTCTACACTGCAGAACAGTTTTAGCCAAACCACAGGGCTGCAACCAAAGCCACCCACTGCTCAGCACTGGCCACACTCAGGACTGGATAGGAGAGACTCTGCCACTTCAGGGGAACCAGCTTCTTCCACCCTCCAATCCCACGCATCCACATGGGGCTGTCACCTCAGCTTGCTTCTTCTGTCCTTTAGCACTTCATGTGTGATGTCCCCAGATGAATTCAAAGACAGAAGTGGTGTCTTATGTGATTTTAACTATATTTTAAGCCAAAACTGATTACTTAGGCTGACAGAGACAGATGCAGTTATGGAGACAGTGAGTAAAAGTGTTTTATGTCAGGACTTCTCAGGATAATCTAGGGCTTGAGATATGTACTTCCATTATAACCTCATAACTCCTTGCTAAATGAATATGTATTTTATAGATTCTAAATAAATATCTGTTGATCTGAATTGATTTTATAGTTAAAGCCTCAGAGAATAAATACTGATATTCCTAGATAGCTATCCCTTGAATGGACACTCGCAGACATTCCTTCTCTCTATGTATAAATATAGATATAGATAAATATAAAGATATCATTTCTTCCTCTCTATGTCAAAGAAGAAAGCATAGCAGAAAAAATTTAAGAGGGCAGGAGAAGACATGTCTCATTTTGCCAAAAAGTCATTTGTTTTACCACCAGTAAAATGAGGATAATGGTTTTACTTCCTAAGTATGGAAACATACCTATTGATCTTTTAAGACTGCTTACAGCTCATGAGAGAGCTAAGACTGGGACCGTTTCCTCCACAGTTGTATCTCTCTTTCTCTGCTTTTGCTGTTCATTGGTTTTTTTTTTTTCTCTTCTTCAATTCTCCCTCCTTTTTCTCTTGTCCTTCACCTTGTACAAGTACATGTCCACTGCTCCCCTTTCTTGCCTAGCACAGAGCTATCGCCTGACCCCTCTTCAAGGCCCCTGGGGTCCCCACTGACTCAGAGGATTTCTCCAGCCCTTCCTAAACATCCACCATCAGAGAAGGGCTATACTTCCCTCTAAGACACCACATAGGAAATACAGAATTCTTTGGAAAAAGAAGGTATGTTTGCTGTTTCATTGATAGAATAAGAATCAGTAGGGATAAAGAGTTGATGGATTTTTTCTCTAATCATTAAAACGTTATGATACCAAGAACTAAAAGAAAAAAATCATATACAAAAAGAAGACAATACTTTCATAATAGCAGTTGCATTCTTTATTTTTCTACCACTATAGGTAAAATCTATTCTTACCCTACACATATCTTTAAGGCATGATAAAATATATTATATCTTAATGGATACCGTTGTCCCATGGAATTATATTTTAATGTGCAAAGGTGGATAGTTTTATTTAACATAAATATTAGAGAACAATATATGCCACAGAAGTGAAAGTTCTAACATCTATATACTCTCATAATCATAATCATTAAAAATAGTAAAATTATATTCCAAGATCCACAAAATAGACACAAGGTGATGACCAAATGAATAAAAGAAGTTTTCTTGATTTTTGTCAAATAAACAAGAAGCCCATTAAAAAAAAAGATTTCCATTTTATGAGACATCTGAAAGCTTAAGTCAAACTATACTAAACATCAATTAAACATCATTAATGATGGTCTGGCTTGCCTTTTATAATTTAGGGAGTTTAGAGGATAACTGGATATTTCTGTTGGAGTTTTTCACATTACTGGTGGAATTTTGAACAATCTCCTTTCAATTTTTTGTTACACCTTAATCTAGATCCTCTGGAAAGCAAAACTTAGATAAGAAATTAAGTGTCGATGCTATATTTGGTAGATGTAAACCCAGGGCAGGTAAACTGAGGTAAGAGGAAAGTAAGACAAGGAATAATGGAAGCAGTGCAAATGGTATGCAGTGCTGTGGAAGTAACTCTATTGGCAACAGCAAGTCACAAGATCTGCCCAGATCCAAGAGGTGGAAAACAGACATTGCTTCTCAATGGAAGTTGTTACAAAGTCACATTGAAAGGGTGTGCATAGAGGGAAGGAAAGAATTATGGCCATTTTTGCAATCAATCTACTACATTCTGTCCTTTAAGATCCAAATTACATAGTTCAAATTTCCACCCAACTTTCCTAAAATTTCTCTGGATATTTTCTATGCTCATGATCCCCTTGTTAATACTCTCTAAATTTTTCTCCTGTTGAATTCTCTATCGCTATACTAATTATTTTGTCTCCATAACTGCTGCCATCTCTCTGTAGTTCAATCTCTTCTCCTGTATTACGGAAGGCACCATTAATGTAAGACTACCGTACAATCAACTATGGAGTGTTTCATGATAATGGGGTGGAAGAAGTGATTACTACCCGGTATAGGACAGAATACAACATAAACCTGAACAATAGACACAATTATTCTGTTGTTGTTGTTGCCACCGCTGCTGCTGCTGTTTTTGAAGACTTTTTAAATTTTCTAATTAATATCATACATAATGAACACAACTGCTCTTTAAAAGTTCTTTAGCTGTATTCACTGGCCAATTTGTTATAGATTGTCATTTTGCTCCCATAAAATTTGTTTAAAGACCCTCTCTCTTTTGAACTGCCAAGACACAATTCCCAAATAAGGAAGACTTTGAAAATAGCACTTGAAATAATTGGAAAAATTTAAAGTCAAAGACATGGAAGCAACTATATAACTGTCTACAAATGTATATGGAGTCATCATAAGCCAGAGGAAGGAAACTGACTTGTACATTCAAGGGGACAAATTTAGGTCTTATTGTTGGAAGATACAGGTTGACAGGTTTTTTTGTTTGTTTGTTTGTTTTTTTAACTGAGTTTTGCTCTGTCACCCAGGCTGGAATGCAATGGTGTGATCTTGGCTCACTGCAACCTCCGTCTCCCAGGCTCAAGTGATTCTCCTGCCTCAGCCTCCCAGGAAGCTGGGATTACAGGTGCCCACCACCATGCCTGGCTAATTTTTGTATTATTTTTTAGTAAAGATGCAGTTTCACCATGTTGGCCAGGCTGGTCTTGAACTCCTGATCTAATGATCCGCACACCTCGACCTCCCAAAGTGCTGGGACTACAGGTGTGAGCCACCATGCCCAGTCAGATGGATAGATTTCAACTCATTACAAGAAAAATATGGTGAAAGTAGTAACATTGTTCAAACATTAAGGAAGTGGCTATGAAGTAAAAATTGATGAAAGCAGGAGACAGATGTTGTGGAAGAGGTAATGCTTTGCCTGCAAGGGTGGACCAGCAAGAATCTACAGTTTCTCCTGCTGTAATTTGGATGTTTGACTTTCTAAACCTCATGGTTACAATTTGATCCCCTGTGTTGAAGGTAGGGTCTAATGGGAGGCATTTGGATCATGGAGGTAGAGCCCTTATGAATGGTTTGATGGCATCCTGGGTAATGAGTGAGTTATTGCTCTGTTCGTTCCCACGAGAGCTAGTTGTTCAAAAGAGCCTGGCAGCTCTCTCTACACTTGCTTCTTCTTTTTCTGTGTGACTTCTGCACACTCTGTCTCCCTTTCACCTTCCACCATGAGTGGAAGCAGTCTGAAGCCCTCACTAGAAGCAGATACTGGTGCCATACTTCGTATACAGCCTGCAGAACTGTGAGCCAAATAAACCTCTTTTTAAAAATAAACTACTCAGTCTCAGGTACTTCTTTATAGTAACACAAAGGAACTAAGACATCTTTCAAATGTAATATTCTGGACAGGACTTAACATAAAAGCTTCCCGGTATCATATCAATCAATCAATATAACCAAAACTATCTCATGTAAAACCTTCAGCAACATCTAGAAGCTGTCGGGTGTAATGATCTCCAAAAATGAGGTACACATTCTTCACAGTTACACAAAAATAAGATACTGGGCTACAGAATAAAATAGATATTCTATTTTTATTTAATTTTTATCTAAAGTATGAAAATAAAGCTTTTTAAATATTTTATATGCAGATTGACAGTGTCTTTATTTACTCTATAAAGAAATATCCATAAACAGAAGTATATGCTCATATTTTAGACCACTGAAGTGCATTTATTTATCCAGGTAAAAAATATTTATTAAATGCTGTGTCCCAGACATTGTTCTAAATGCCAAGGACACAGCAGAAAACAAGAAGACAATATATATGCTCTCTTGGAGTTTGGCTGGGAAAGGACTAATTGTAAACAAATAAATAAATACAGTCAACTCTCTTTATTCGCAATAGGTATGTTCTATAAAGTTGCCACAAACATTGAATTAGTGAGAACTAAACCAAGGCTCTTTAGAAAAGTACAGAGTTAGATTCCTGTGAGCCCCTGATCACATTTTCATCAACTAATCAATACATAATCTTGTTTTATGTGTGTTTTTGTTTAAAGGTAGCTTATACAATATGTATATATACATCGTTGACTCATTAACATTGAGCTCATGGCCAACAGCAATATAACTTATATTTGACTACAACATATTTAACACCATGTTTTATCCAGAAAGCGTAGACAGCCTTCCTGCACATAGAAACTCTAGACAGCACTTCAGAACTACACTTGGGGGCCATTTTAAACAGAAATCACCAACAAAAAAAAACCCCACAAAAATATGGGGAAAAACATGGCACTAACTATACTGCAAAAAGTACACCTGTTTATAGTATGAGAGCTGAAAACAAGAAAACAGATGATTGCCTTGTTCAACCCTCGCTGGGAACCTGTGCATCAGGTGACTCAAGTATTTTGGTGCTCTGTACACATGTGCACATGACCACAAAAGTAACTCCGGTATTGATGTTGAGGTTACAAATACATTTTAGCAAGCAGGCAAACTCACAAATACAGGCTACAAGAATAATAAGAATTAACTACATATTCTCAACAGATCATGTGGTAATGCGTGCTATGAAGAAAAAATAAACCAAGCAAAGGGAAGAGGAAGTGTTGGATGAATGGTACATATGGCATTTGTTCTCCTGTTCTCGGGCCTTCAGATTTGAACTGAAACTCTACCAGCTGTTTTCCAGGGTTTGCAGCTTACAGACAGCAGACAGTTGGACTTCTCAGCCTTAGTAATTGTGTGAGCCAATCATCATAATAAATATCTATCTATGTACGTGTCTATGTATGGGTTATGTATGTATGTATCTATCTATCCATTTCATATTTGTTCTATTTCTCTAGAAAACACTAATACACCATCTTATTTACTTTCCAAATTGGAAAATTTTGAAAGCAAAGGAGAATGCTATCAAAACTTACACAAGATGACAGGTATAAACTGGAACTGTCTTTGGCAAACTAGGATGTTTCATCATCCTACTTGTGACTGACTTTAAGCAAATTAAGCAACACCCCTGCTACAGCTGAAGAATGCTAGATGCCACCTTGTACAGCCTGTGCCACAGGACTTAAGAGTTGCCTCTGCCTCTGCCATTGCCTCTGCTGCCATAATGAATTCTCGACTGAGCCTACTTGTGTGCGTCATGTAGCAATGATTCAGAGGGTTTTCTGAGGGATTGAGCCTTGGTCACATGCACACTCTAGCTGCAATGGAAACCAGGAAAGGATCTGTCATTTTTGGCCTGCTACCTTGCCACCTTCTTTAGTAGGAGGTGAACCCTGCCTCCTACCAAGACTCATAGGGTGGTAGATTTCTCAGACACAGTAGTGGGTTACAGACTTGAAGCAGTCAAGAAAAAAACATAGTAAATGTCCTTGAGAGTCATCATTTCTTCTTCCTCCTTAGTTGAGACCTTGAAAAGCAGCCAACATCCTCTGTGTCTTTTTAACCTTATAAGACACTATTAGGAGTTCAATTTGGGAATATTTGATTAATGATATAGATTCAATCAGAGTGCATTTATTACCAGTATTGCAATAATTTCACATTGGAAGAGGTAACTGTGAGCAATGAATTCACTTTCTAAAATGCCAATTTTACACAAATAAAATCAATTGAAATTGATTAACTGATAACCACTGGCATTTTTGAATAAAGTATAAATGGTTTAAATTATTCTCAATAAGTATTACAGAAGACTTGAAGTTTTCATGGGTTTTCCTATAAAACATTTTATGACTTCATGCTTCGCTGTCCATTTATGAATAGTATTGCTAAGACTTCTCAGAGCTTGGGGCACACCCTCTAATCAATACTCCCTGATTAGATGAAGCACTTCTCTTTGACACCAAAGATACTGCAGGGCTGTTTTCCTTAAATACAAACAGGCACTTGCTAACTTAAAAGCTACATCTCAGTGTTTGCAATGCAGAATTCCTTCCAAAATAATAACAAAATAGCAATAACAATATGTTTACTCTGTGCTGGAGACTACATTGTGTGCTTTATAAAGATTAATTTACCTAATCTTCATAATACTTGTAAAAGTGAATAGGATTATCAACATTATTTTATAGATGAAAAATCAAAGCTTACTGAGGTTAGTAATTTGTACAAATTTATACTACTTGTAATTGTTGGAGTCTTGGACCAAATCAGGCCCATTTCAGAGTAACCCACCCCTTTGGCCATCTACCTTGTACCGCACATTCACACATACACATGCACACTGACAATCATCATTGCACAGCTGGGTACCTGTGATTACCTAGATTACCTGTGATTAGGACCCACCCAGATAATGCAGGATAATCCCCTCATCTCAATATTCTGAGCATCCTCACATTGCAAAGTCGCTTTTGCCATATAAAGTAACATCCACAGGTTCCAGATGCAGAAGCAGGATCTACTTGGAGGTCATTCTTTAGCCTACCATTAAACTGCTTGTCACTAACAATACTTCAACCTCAATGAAACCTCTCATGCATTGAACCCACCACTATTTCACCCTCTATTAGCCCCTCACTGTTTCTCTTTCCACTTTACCCAGCCTAAAGTCCCTGATCCAAAATGACAGTTGGCCCATTTAAAACATCTTTAGCAGAATTCACCCCCTCCCTTTGTTGAACACATCTAGAAAAACCCCAACCCTTGTCAAATCAAAATATCCACACACTGAACCTTCTCCCCAACAGCTGAATGAATCAATATTTCTTTCTTTCTCTCTTTCTTTCTTTTCTTTCTTCTCTTTCTTTCTTTCTCTCTTTCTCTCTCTCTCTCTCTTTTTTTTTAGTCACCCAGGCTGAAGTGCAATGACACGATCTTGGCTCACTGCAATCTTGGCCTCCTGGGTTCAAGCAATTCTTCTGCCTTAGCCTCCCAGGTAGTAGGGACTACAGGTGCACACCACCATGCCTGGTTAATTTTTTGTATTTTAGTAAAGACTGGGTTTCACCATGTTGCCCAGGGTGATCTCGAACACCTGAGATTAGACAATCCACCCGCCTCGGCCTCCCAAAGTGCTAGGATTACAGGCATGAACCACCATGCCCAGCTACTCATATTATTATGTCAAGTAACCTCAATGTAATGATAAAAATCCAGATAAGTACTCAACTCCCTAATAATTTCCACTTTACATTTTCTGGAGTTCTTTTACATCTTCATCATCCAATCTCTAATGCATCCTCCCCATCACCAACCCCAAACTCAGCAGCACTTGATGTCACCCAAAAGAGACTAGAATCAATCAGACAGAAGCACTTGCATCTTCCCACCACCGAATCTCCCAAGCCACCAGAACATCCACCCTAATTCTTTCTTCCTTCCTGAAACAATGAAAGAATTGATCCTCTTCCTATCAAAGGCCAGCTCCTGGACTTTATCAGGACAGTGTGTGCCTCTAGCTAACCCAGGCCTTTGTCCCTGCAATTGTCCCCTCTTTGGCATCATTACTTATCCCTCTTTATGGGGTCATTGCCACCGGTATACATGAGTGCTCTAGTTTAGTCTATCTTTTTTTAAAAAAAAGTAAATAAATAACTTCTCTCCTAGTCATACTCCCTCAAAATATCCATTCCATTTCTCTACTGAATTTCAAAGCACAACCATTCACAATATTCTAGACTTTCTTCTGGTATTCAAATTATCAGTTTTTATTTTAGGAATGGAAAATTCCTGACCCCACAAAATCTTCCCTACCAACTAATAAGAGCCAGAAATTCAACTCTGAGTCCCTCACATTGAAGCTTTTGCTCCTGCTGAAAACAAACTATGTTACTTTGGTTCCTGTCATTTATTTCTTGAGTAAATGAAGTATCCATAGTCATCCACATGTGGGTGAGGAAAGGGAAACGCATAAGAAACAATGCAATAAACAACAACAAAAAAATAGTTTGCTAATTCGGGGGCTAGGGAGGTGCATCAAATTCCTATGTCTGTTTGATGCTAGATCAGGCTAGGAAGCAGATTCGCAATTTGCCTGGGGGTAGACAGAGATGACAAAGGGAAGACCAGGAAAAAAAGATGGGCTGCTTCTGTCTTTGATAAAGTCCAGGCCCCAGGATGGTTAAGAAGTATGGGTCTAACCTGGGTATGGGATATGTGAGCAGGCAGACAGCAGTCAGAACTAAGTCATTAAGTGTGGGCCAAATAGCAGAGGTGGCATATCTGGCTGATTGTAAGTTAGAAAAAGACCCAGAACAATTGGAAAAATGGCCCCCTGTTCTGAGGCTCAGGTCCCTGACGTCATCCAATCAGTACCTCCCACCACCTGTCTCTATGGGTATCGCCACTTCTCCCAGTGAATTAGGTTCCTTACGGAGGTTTGGGGTCCCACATAAGCTGAATGAAGGCTGTTCACTCAGCCTTACAGTCCACTCCTGCTGGAATCAGAGTTCCCTCTTCAGGGCCATCAGCCCGGCCTCCACAGAGACACAGATGTCCAAGGAAGACACAGATTTCCAGGAAGACACCACCCCAGGAAGCACATCAATGCCTTGTGTCAGGAAGCACATCAATACCTTGGCCAACAAACATGTCTTTCTCTTTCGAAGGCAACAGAAAAAAGAGATAGTAAACACTTAACGCTTTTTTTTAAGAACAAGGAAATTGGAGACATTTGTCTGATCTTAGTATCTCTACACGTTCTTTAACATATTCTTCATTAGGACTACAATTGTAGAAAAAAAATGTTAACATTAAGAACACTATGATAATACAAGGCAGAGTAAACAGAAGTCCCAAGAGAGAAATAAGGCACTATAATGAGGCCATGGGGAAGAAAACTGAAGATCTTGGGTGAACAATTTCCCTTTCCCTTCTTTGATATGGTTGTACATTTAGCCCTGGATACAGCAAACTGGCCAAGACCTCAAGCTTTTCCCTCATATATTCAGGCTACTCCCACATCCTGCTGGTTTCCTGTCGCCTTTCTCTGACTTCTCCTCTCACACATCTATTCATTCACAGCTTCACAGCTGGATGGAGAGAGGGGAGCTCAAGAGGAAGCTTAGGGAGAAAGTAGGGTTAGAAAATGGGCTCAGTTCCGGGAAAGTTGAAGTATCTCCGTGCATGGGCAAGTACAAATGCTTTCCAGTTCTGAACAGCTGAGGGGTGGAAAAAAGGCCTTCTCACTTGCTCTGCCTGGAGAACTGTCTTAGAGAGAAAAACTACACTTACTGACCACTCACCATGTATCAGCCAGACAACTGTTCATGCCCTTTACGTACGTTAACTCCTGCTTTTCTCCATAACCATACAAGGTAGGTGCTGTCACTATGTCCGCTGTTTCTAGACAGGGCCCAGGAAGGGAGTCTGTCTCAGAACACACAGCCAGTAAGTAGTTTGGGTCCTCATGCCCCGACTCCTTCCCTGCTTTCTCAACCCTGGCACTATACCTCCTCTTTAGTGCAGAAGGAAAAGTACTAAGCAGCTTCTGAATGTTTGGTTTAATCCACTTATTTCCAGTCTTTTCTCAGGGGTAGAGGGTTATGTTTCTGGGTGGCAGAAAGAGCTTGAAATAAAACCAGGGAATCACATTCTGGCCTTGTGCCCACGGAAAGGGAAGACACTTCTTCCAGGCCCCCATGGAAACACACAAGTGTTCTGTAGAGCCCGGAAGCTCAAGGTAAAATCCTCAGTATGAACCTGAAATCTGCAATTTAGGGGTACATAGAGGGTCCACTCCACCCCTCAAAGGTCCCCATTCTCTCAGAACTTCTTATTTTCTAGGCTATACATCCAACTAGAAATTCAGGTTGACAACCCTTATTGTCAAATGCCAATACTAAGGCATATGGGCAGCCGCCTCCCGGCATAGTGCCCTCTCATATACACATTGACACTGGATCCTATATGCAACAAGTTTGAATGAATTGCTCTTACTCTCTCTCTCAAAACTAGACTCAATCCCTAATATCGGCATTTGGCTGGTACTCTTTCAGAGATATACCTTGAACGTTCAAAACATACTTATAAGATTCATTATTTTAGTATCATAACAGTAACAATGACAAAAGCTAAAATAAAATATTTATGCCTAAACCTTTCAAGAAGATTAATAATCTGGCAGCCCAGAAAATCCAACCAGTATTTTTAAGATGTTTTTATTTTTCTAGGGACAGGGATCTCACTATGTCACCCAGGCTGGTCTCGAACTCCTGCTGGCCCACGTGATATGAGTTGGTCTCCAGCCTCCTTCCCCAATAGCAGTGCAGTGTATCTCAGTTGCTTGATGTCAGTCAATACTCAGGTTCTGAAACTACCGAATGTATTACTTTCATTTCAGTGTGCAAACAGGTAACTTATTTTTCTTAAAGCCAGGAATGAAAAGAACCCACTAGGAATCAGTGCTATCAACAAATGAGGTAGGCTGGGCATGGCAGCTCATGCCTGTATTCCCAGCACTTTGCAAGGCCAATGCAGGGCAACCCTTTGAGGCCAGAAGTTCAAGACCAGCCTAGGCAACAGACCAAGACCCCATCTTTACAAAAAAAAAAGTTTAAAATTAGCCAGGTGTGGCCGGGTGTGGTGGATCACACCTGTAATCCCAGCACTTTGGGAGGCTGAGGCAGGTGGATCATGAGGTCAGGAGATCGTGACCAGACTGACCAATATGGTGAAACCCTGTCTCTACTAAAAATACAAAAATTAGCTGGGCATGGTGGTGCATGCCTGTAATTCCAGCTATACAGGAGACTGAGGCAGGAGAATAGCTTGAACCTGGGAGGTAGAGATTGCAGTGAGCTGAGATCGGGCCACTGCACTCTAGCCTAGGTGACAGAGTGAGACTCCATCTCAAAAAAAAAAAGAAACGAAAAAAATTAGTCAGGTGTAGTCGTGTGTACCTATAGTCCTAGCTACTTCAGAGGCTGAGGTGAGAGGATTCCTTGAGCCCAGGGACTGAAGGCTGCACTGAGCCACCATCATGCCACTGCACTCTACCCTGGGTGACAAAGCAAAACCTTGTTTCAAAAATAAGAAAAAATAAGTGAAAATTCTTCTATTTCTCAATAATGCCATATCTTTCATGAAATCAAACAAACAAAAAAAAGAAACCAGCAAGTCTAGAGTATTACTCTTCATATCAGGTATTTAGATCCACATATAGAGATAATTGT